>PIJE02002046.1:36605-77904 GCA_002895965.2 Coryphaenoides rupestris | reverse complement strand
CGAAAAGAAGGCCTGGAGGATGAAAGAAATACAGCGTCAGAGTGATTTGATTTTATTGCCTCAATGGGTTTCATGGGTTTTCATCGGGTATGGCGCGAGGGAGGGATGGAAGGAGGGAGGGATGGAGGGGTGGAGGGGGGGTGGGTGGGGTGGGGGGGGGGGGTGGGGGGGGGGCGGAGGGGGCGGGGGGGCAACAGACTGATTTATTATAACATATTAAAACTACTTGACACATCAACTTAAACTGTGAGACGTGTTACTATAGCAAAACAAATGTTTGCAAATGTCAAGTTCCACATAGAATTATAAAATGATACTCATGACTTTTGTTCAGTTTGTAAATTTTTTATACTTTGATATTTCTCTGTATAATTTGTAAACTTTCATGTGCAAAACAATGAGGGCTATTAGAACATATATTAATGGGGGGGGGGGGGGGGGGGGGGGGCCGGGGGAACTAAAATCACTATATAATAAAATGTATTTTTGTGTATAGCTGTATTAATCTGGTAAATTTATCATTCTGAAAGATAGAAAAGGAGGAATTAGTTTGGCGTGTTCCCCTGCTGGCCCAGGTTGGTGGGTTAGGAAGACAGGTCATCAGTGAACGCTTTCAATGGCTTAATGGCTTTAATAAGAACACCAACTCATTAAAAATGTGTTCCTGTGAGGTGGTCAGGGCAGCACAAAGGTGTGATGAAGTTCAACTTTGAATCTAAAGCTGAGTATGCATGCCATGGTGTTGTGTGCGTGTCGTGCGTGCTGTGTGTGGTGTGTGTGTGTGTGTGTGTGCTTGTGCATGAGCATGTGCGTGCTTACACACATAAATACACTTCAGTCTCAAGGGAGAAGGGGGGTGGGGCGGTCTATTGAAGGTCAAAAGTTTGTTGTCCGGTAAGGTCAACCACCCAGAGAACACAGCTGCATGTGAGTCGCGCGTGTGTGTGTATGTTGTGTGTATGTGTGTGTGTGGTGTGTGTATGTGTTGTGTGTGCGTGCCGGGTGTGTGTGTGCGTGCGTGATGTGTGTGGTGTGTGTGTGTGTGTGGTGTGCATGTGTTGCGTGCCCTATATCACTGGTTTCGACAGGAACAATAAGCATGTGGAAGAACCGAGCAGGTTATATCCATGAGGTGAGTCTTAATATGATGGCGGTACATCTTTGCTGTCCGTCAGTTCTTTCCCTCCGTTGCCCTCTTCTCCCAGAACGTGATTGCCTTTCCACTTCTTTCCCCCGGTTGTGTGGCGCCGCCTGTCGGTGGGAGATGGCGAATTACAAACCATCACTTGGTACCGTGGCTTACACACAGTCTGTCTGTCTGCTCTGTCAGTCTGTCTGTGTGTCTGTCCTGTCTGTCTGGACTGACTGGGATTATGAGAACAGAGCAGAAAGAAGGGCAAAGCAGTGACGTTAGCGGTCGATCCAAACAAAAGACACTTAGACTACACGAAGCTTTCATTTCCTTCACAGGAAAAAACATTAAGAGCAATTAGAAAACCAAAAAAAAACTGTTGGTCCTCGCTGGTAACACTCAATTGATAACAATCATCGTGAACATTTTGAACGCACTTCTAATTCAAACACACACTTACACCACACTTACACACACACACACTTACACACACACAACAGACACACATGCACGACGCACACACACACACGTTAGAGTTGGCCAAGTCAATCATAAATGCACTACAGTTAAATAGGCCACTTATACTCCTCATGATTCAGGCGAAAAAGAAACGTTAGCAGATAAAAATACACAAAGGCTGAGTAAACCGGCGATTTCCTGTTTGGTCGACAAAACAGCAAAAAATATTGTGGGCTTGATGGGTTGAGAATGACGTTAACGGCCCTATCATGGATAATGTGTTTCTGAAGTTTCCCCTCTCGTATTACCTCAGTTTGGTTACTGTCTGCTCGATATTTGCTCGGTGTGTGTGTGTGTGTGTCTGTGCGTGTGTGTGTGTGTGGTGTGTGTGTGTGTGTGTGGTGTGTGCCGTGGTGAAAGCCTAATAAGGTTGTGGTGGCGTGTTAAGGCTCCAGAGCTTTGTCATAATGAATGCTGCTGAGGGTGAACCAGACACCTCAGGAGTCAGACACCCCCCCCCCCGGTGCGTCTGTGTGTGTGTCGACCAGACCCGCGCCTCCCTCGGACGGTGGACTCCCCCCCCCCCCCCCCCCGCCCGCCGGTAGCCGGTACACGCAGGAACCGGGTCCGTTGTTGGTCCTCCCGGTGACGGTGGATTATGCCGGGTCAGCACGGACCTTGGCATGAATCTTTAATGAGAAGTTCTAAGGGCTTAATGGATCCTAATGTTCTGTAATGATCTCCCGTCAACGCCACATGCACCGCCCTAATGGATAGAATGCCTTGGAGAGTTCTCTCTCTCTCTCACTCTCTCCCACTCCCTCTCTCACTCTCTCAGTCTCTCTCTCTCTCTCTCTGAACTTGGGTATTTCGTGCTTTTCTCAACGGCAAGTGCGAAAGCCATGAGCAAGACGCTCACGGGCTCTTCGAGCACACCATGACGTTTCCTCTCCGCAGATCCACGTCAGGTAGGAGACCGGAGAATCCCTTGTTTAAAAAAAAAAACCCAAAACAAAACGCAGGAGGAGAATGTGTTGTTTCAGATCGAAGGCTGTAACACTATAAAAAATGAATAGGAATAGGTTTATTGCGCTACTTTATGGTGTGTATTGAGGTGGAGGTGGAGGACATGGAGTTGGGAGCTGTCCGTGGTGAGGCTGAGCCCGGGGACGCGCCCTGCCGCCAACTCCATCACTCCATCAGAAACTCAGCCTTGAACTCTCCATCCATGCAGGTGTCTGTCTCAAACCCGTCACGCTGCACTGATGAAGTCACTTTATTAGTTTTTCCGTACAAACTGCTTTCTAGAGTAAAATAGATATATTGGTTATAGTGAAGAAGAAGCTTGCATTATCTGATCTGACGTATTACAGACACGCTTGGAGGCGATTTGCGGACCGAAACATCTGGAAACAAAAGTTTTGTTAATGCCTTTTATTATGGCTGGAAACTCCTGCAGTTCTGAAGAATTAATTAAGCAATTTATTAATTAGTTAATGTATTAATGAATGAACTAACAATTAACAATGAATAAAGTAGGCCTAATCACTATTATATTAAGAACTTTGACAATGGCAATGCTATGAAAGAATAACAACTGTAATACAAGTAGAAATAGGCCCAATGTATTGTTACTTGTTTACTGTATTGATGAATAAACAAATAATATCACTGTATAAGGATATTTTAATTATTAGAATAGCTATTAGTTATTTGAATACATTTGTTTGAATATTTATTTAAATGTAAGTTATTTAAGGCTAAACACAGCGATGCAGTATCCACTTCGGTTTGTTTGTTTGTTTGTTTGTGATGTTGTTGCTGCAGATATCCTATTATCACCGTATTGTTTAATGGACGGTTATGGTTGATTTCCTCTCCGTCTCAACACTTGGATGTCACTTCAATCCGAGGCTTTAAAAGTTCCCCCGATGAGGCGCCGGCCATGAGGGCCACCCGTCATGGATGTCTGGGGAACCCTGCTTCACTTGGATGTTCTGGAATTGAAAAGAACAAAAAAAAAAAAACCAAACCACCTCGTAGCCTAACAGTGACACCTCTCACACTCGTCACTAATTCTATTGTCTTCATGAACAAGGTGATTATTGCTCTACCTATACTAGGGCTGCACGACTGACTCGTGGTGTTTTCAAGCCCACCTTTCTATCAATGAGTCATGACGTCATCACACACACACACACACACACACACACACACAACACGCAGACAGAAGGGCTGTCCAAAAAATAAAGTTAGGGCTTATTATATTATGTAAATATAAAATAATTCCAACATTCAAAATGTCTTATTCGGTTGTCAGCAATTACTGTATATGGGGGAAACATTTTTTATGAATAAATTGGTTTGGCGTAGACTTACAACTCAGCAACAACATTATAAGAGAACTTTATTATTGGAACAAACATTTAACAGAAAATTCACCGAACCCGCCATCCGCACATACAGTATAACCCGACCCGACGGCACAAGACCCGCAGCCCGACCCGAACCCGCATAATATCCTAGAACATAACTATGATATAAAACGCACGACCCGACCCGCATCTTCTTTGTTTCCCCAGAATCGACGACAGAATACGACCCGCAAATCACTTTTTTGTTGTTGTTGCGGGTCACAGACGCTCAGCCATGGTGACTGAATGAATGAATGAATGAATGAATGAATGAATGAATGAATGAATGAATGAATTAATGAATGAATGGTGTTTGTGTTCACACAGGCCGACGGTTCCCTGCACAGCGTGTGTGTGTGTGTGTGTCTGTCTGTTGTTGGCTGTGCAGTGCTCGTGTCGACGTGTGTGTGTGTGTGTGTGTGTGTGTGTGTGTGTGTGTGTGTGTGTCTACTATGTCGTAGCTCAGACACGGTCAGGATACGTCTACTGTTTCTCCTCCTTCTCGCACGCTGGCAGCTTTTCACCGCTTGGTAAACCTCTGCACCAAAATGCCAGCCCCTCCTCTCTCTCTCCGTCTGTCTCTGTCTCTTCCTCTCTCGCTCTCCCGTGCTCTCCCTTGCTCTCTCTCTCTCTCTGCTCTCTCTCTCTCTCTCTCTCATCTCCCTCCCACGCTCTCTCTCTCTCTCTCTCTCTCTCTCTCTCTCTCTCTCTCTCTCTCTCTCTCTCTCTCTCTCTCCAATCTCCCTCCCGCCTCTCCTATCACCTCTCTCTCCTCTCCTCAGATGTATTCATCTCGCCACTGGCTGCTGATTAGTGAGGCCTATACTCCAATCATGCCACACGTTCTTTAACACCACCCCCCCCCCCCCCCCCCCCCCCCCCCCCCCCCTCACACACACACCACACACACACCTGCACGACACTCAAGACACACAAATACCAATAAACCACCCCCCCACGCACCCACCACCACACACACACACACTGCCACTGACCCATCGTGAAAAGCGTAACATGCATGTAAAACACCATGCCACGTGGGGCCTGGCGTGGCTACAGGTGCTCCTCTCTCCTCTCTCTCTCTCTCTCTTCTCTGTGTCTCTCTCTGTGTCTCTCTCCCTGGTGATGTTGAGGGGGGGGGGGGGGGGGGGACGCGGCGCGAGGCGTGAAGGCACCACAGGGGGCTGCGGTATATTGATGAACGGCGCGGCTGCATCACGCGTCGGCCATTGACAGGCGCGTTGCTGACTTGCTGCATCTCTCACACAGGAACCGTGAGACCCCCCCCCCCCGAGAACACAGGGGGGCGGGGGCGGGGGTGGGGTTGGTGGGGGTGTGGGGGTGTGTGTGTGGGGGCGGGGGCGGGGCACCGGTGCAGCTGCAGTGATCAACAAGACAACGCTGGCCCGTTCACACTAAGCTAAGCTGTTGATTCGCCGACCGACCGACCGCCGGCAGACAGACAGACAGACCGGCAGACAGACAGACAGACAGACAGACAGACAGACCGTGTCGTACTGGTGGACCCGGACACGTCAACATCACCCTCGGATAGGTGCAACACATCATCAGCATCAGCACCAGCATCATCAGCATCAGCAGCATCAGCATCATCAGCAACAAACAACAACAAAAAATTGAATACTTTTGAACCCGAGCGGATGGGGGATGTGTCCGCCGCACGCAAAACAGTTGGATTTGTTTGCTGACTTACTGGTGAAATAACCGGGAACGCAGCGATGGATGATTTTGGGCGGGCTTCGAAATTATGGGATACCTGCGAGACTGCAGCAGCAGCAGCAGCAGCGGCCGCCGGCGGTGGTTGTGTGTGCGCTCACTGAGGGATACCGCCTGTCTTAGCCGCCGCCACCACCGCCACCACTGCCACCACCACTACTGCCACCACCACCACTGCCACCACCACGACCATCACCACCACCATCACCAACACCAACCAATGTCTCGGGCAGCGGCGATCGCCAGCTCCCTCATACGCCAGAAGCGGCAGGCGCGGGAGCGTGAGAAGGCGAAACGCGTGTCGCGGCACGGCGGGCAGCCCGAGCAACACGAAGGGCGCCAACGAGAAGCCCAGCAAGCTGAACGTTTTCTCCCGCGTCAAATTGTTCGGCTCCAGAAGAAGCGCAAGAGAAGGCGACCCCCAGGTCTGCGAAGGGAACGATGAAGTCACAACAACCACAGCCATCGGCCGCTGCACTCCCAGCACCGCCACCACCACCATCACCACCAACACCATCACCATCATCACCGCCACCACCACCACCATCACCATCACCAACACCAACCACAGCCATCACCAACACCAACACCATCATCACCAACACCAACACCATCATCACCAACACCACCACCACCATCACCACCACCACCATCACCCATTACCCCCACCATCACCACCACCACTATCACCATTACCTCCACCAACACAACACCATCATCACCAACACCATCACCACCACCCTCACCACAACCATCATAATCCACATTCTCTCTCTCCCTTAAAGGTGTATTTCGTTTGCTTTATAGTCCATCCCATAGAAGCAAAAAAAAATAAAGAAAAATGTACGTCGCACGACTATAGGAAATGTTAAATAAAGGTCAAGTCAAATTTCAGAATTTCAATGGTGGTGTGAAGCTTGCTGAATAAATAAAGTTTTTAATCGCTGGTATATTACAACTGTACAGTACTGGGAAATGAAGGATGGTTTTATGGTGGCTGTTAGGGTTGTGTTGCTTCTTGGGTGTTCTGAATGGTTGCTAGGGTGTTCAGCTGATACATGATTGCTCAGATCTTATGGACAGTTGCTAGTGTTCTTAATGGTTGCTAGGGTGTCCATGGGGGGGGGGGGTTATGATGTTCTGGGTGGTTGCTAAGGTGTTCTGGTTGCCAGGGTGCTTTGGGCGGTTGCCGTGGTGTTCTCAATGGTTTCTATGTTCTGGGCGTGTTTGATGTTCTACGTGGTTGCTACAGTCTTCTTGTTGGTTGCTAGGGTGTTGTGGGTGATTGCCGGGGTGTTTTGGGTGGTTGCTAGGGGTGATCTTCCAATGTGATTGATATGGAAGCAACATAATACTACCCGAGCAGCCACGCTAAGATGTTCTAGTCGGTCGCTAGGGTGTTCTGGGTGGTTACTGTAATGTTCCAGGTGGTTGCTAGGAGGTCGGTGTGTTGGTGTTTTATGCAGTTGCTAGGGTGTTGTAGGTGGTTTCTAGTGTGTTGTCGGTGGTTGCTATGGTGTTCTGGGTGGTTGCTACCGTGCTCCAGGTGGTTGCTATGGTATTCTGGGTGGTTGCTACCGTGTTCCGCGTGGTTGCTATGGTGTCCTGGGTGGTTGATAGGGTGTTCCAGGTGGTTTGCTATGGTTTCTGGGTGGTTGCTACCGTGCTCCAGGTGGTTGCTATGGTGTTCTGGCGGTTGCTACCGTGCTCCAGGTGGTTGCTATGGTATTCTGGGTGGTTGCTACCGTGTTTCGCGTGGTTGCTATGGTGTCCTGGGTGGTTGATAGGGTGTTCCAGGTGGTTGCTAGATGTTCTGGGCGCATGGCTATATGGCGATATGGGGTCACTGGAGACGTTTGGATTGTAAGGTAGTAAGTAAAGTTTGAATTATTGTTCTTGTTGTGTTTGGAAGTTTGTGAAGAATAACATAAAATTACTAATAATTAAAGCCACAGCTCGCAGCCTCAAACGGTGTTCACAGCACGCACCACCGCTGAGCTCAGTGGTCCGTGCTGTGAACCAGACGTTTTCCAGTGATTGACGGGGGTCATGTCACTCTGGGGCAATGAGACGAGTGTCCTCAAGTGATGTGGAGTGAATCGGAGTCATGGTTTCGACTTCATGTCCTTCACGTGTGATTCGGCCACGTGGCCAAAATCCTAATGCCGAGCGCTTAGGCTGGGCTCTGACTGAAATGACTTATCTGCACAATTTCCACGAGGACGTCCCCCCTTGTCCTGTGCACCACAAGTTCCATGCAGAGTTGTGATTGACAGGATAATGCTCGCTCATGTAAATGATTTAATTTCTGCATCACTTTTTTTTCTAGAGAGCATCTGGTCCCAAATTTGATGTCATTCGGGTCAGTGATTAATCAGAAGATTTCCTGAAACCTTCACTGTGCAGAAAATAATATATCCAGACGAACCTTATGGATCCATGAGGCAAAAATGTTTAGCATGACAAATAAGGCAAAAAAAATCAAATATTCATGGCTGCGGGGTTGAGAATTTCATTTTGACTGTGAAATTTGAAATTCCCTCTCTTATTAATTACTTATTTATTACTCCCCTCTCCTTTTGCCCTCCTCCTCCTTGTCGAAACTTGTCTAAATGTGTGATTTTGTCTGCCCTACTTCATGTCCTCCCCTCCCATCTCCTGTCCTGACCCCAGAGCCCCAGTTAAAGGGCATTGTGACCAGGCTCTCCAGTCGCCAGGGCTTCCAGCTCCAGATGCAGCCAGATGGAACCATCAACGGGACCAAGGACGAGGACAGCACGTTCGGTAGGTCCATTCATCGCCTCCATGGTATCTGGCGGGCGTATTTAACATACCGGGCTGTGCTTTTTAATGTGCTAATGCCTCTACGATTACCTTTTGTCGCTCGCAGTTTTTGGCGAGGGAACCGTTGTAAATGGATGCATGAATCAAAACGTTGTCCTCCCACATATAAAGCTTAGAGAAGCTCAGAGGGAACATGGAATGAATTATATAATACAGTAAATCTGTATTCACTCATCATACAATGGTTGTTATGGGGAGGGCGACGAGCCACTGAAGCCATTCAGCCAGGGTGAACATTGTGTCTCTGTCCAACGTCTTTAGCACATTCTTATTCTGAATGTGTGTAAGAACCTCATAACCACACCATAATATACGACAAAGGAATTTGGGTTGTGACAAATCTGTCAAAAACACAAAGACACAAGACAGTGGAGAAGATCTGGGGTCCCGGCACTGTGCTGTTTAACGCTGTGAATGGAAATCAGCTCGGGCGTACTCTGATTGTTGTCGGACGGCGAGGAACCCGCTGAATTACCGGCGAACGCTAACACACTATTAGAGTATTAGAGTATTAGAGTAAGTGGTGAACACACACACACATGGTTGTTACGGAGGATTCGGTGGCCATCAAACAGGGCTCTATAGCGATCCGCGGTCGATATTCTGCCGCTAACATCGCCCGTGGAAATAACACATGGAAACAGCAACAATAAAGTCTGGTAAACCTGTTCAAATATTGCCATATACCGGGGGGAATTGCACGGAACAACATTTTCAGATTTATGAATGTCACTAAAGGAATGGACAGTGTTTGTTTCATAAAGGCTTTAAAATAAAACTGTGCCCCTGAGCCACGTAACAGCGACATTGGAGATAAAGCAGATTGAAGCACACATACACCAACATAGATGGACTTCTCTGTACAGGGCAAGTGATTGCAAAGCCCCTCAGAGTGCTTTTCCACACATTTCTATCACGAATAGCAGTGGGAACCACTGACCAGAGTCACATCCCAATGGTGACTAGACAGAGAGACGACATGCTGTATTCACCAGGCTAAGTGTGTCTAACACAAGGCATTTTGGGTAATTTGGGATGAGTCAAAATGACACAGCCTTTACAAACAAAACCTTTGTCCTTCTAAAGACATGTTGCTGATATAATCCCTCTCATTTTGTGAGATTTGTGATGTGTGTGTGTGTGTGTGTGTGTGTGTGTGTGTGGTGTGTGTGTGTGTGTGTGTATATGTGCTTTTTTGTGTGCTTATATTCTCTTGTTTGATTGTTGCTGCTGTAACACATGCATTTCCCTCCAGGGATTAATAAAGTCTTATCTTGTGTGTGTGTGTGTGTGTGTGTGTGTGCGTGCGCGTGCATACGTGCGTGTGTGTGTGTGTGTGTGTGTGTGTGTGTGTAGCTGTGTTTAATCTGATTCCAGTGGGACTGCGTGTTGTGGCCATTCAGGGCGTCCAAACCAAACTGTATCTGGCCATGAACAACGAGGGCTTTCTCTACACCTCTGTAAGTCAACACACACACACACACACACACACACACACACACACACACACACACACACACACACACACACACACACACACACACACACACACCTGTCTCAGTGTCTTTTGTGGCTTGTGGTCACTATTTGATTTCCTTATTCCATTGATTTCAAAATGGCCGTGTCGTCTTATTGGATTTCATCTCCCCGCATCTCTGGTTGTCGTCGTGTGGCTCTTTTTGCTGAAATAAATGAATCAGCATCACAGTCCACTCGTCCTCTCTGGGCTGAAGCTCTGTGTTCTCCCGGTGCTGTCGTCTGCTTGTGATGTGATGTCATGTGTTTGGGCTTCAAGTCTTCAGGCCTGCGGACAATGAACAGGCTTGTTATGCGGAGTGCATTGGCTTGACTTGAAACAGAAATGGAGCCAAAACCACACACACACACACACGCACACACACACACACACACACACACACACACACACACACACACACACACACACACACACACTAACAAACGTACACACACGTCCTCACCCTTGAACACACACACACACACACACACACACACACACACACACACACACACACACACGCTTCACATTGTTAATGTCTTTGGTGTTTCACCCCGGCAACAGATCGGCGGTCTTTCTCTCTGTATCATTGCGTTTCCCCCGGCAACGCTCAACCTCCGCGGCTCTGCGTTCCGCGGTGCTGGTTGGTATTCTGGTGAGTGAGCCGGCTGCCATGGAGACAGAGGGGTAAAGGAAATGCAAATGACGGCTTTATTAAATTGTACCAGTTTGTTTTCGGAGACTACAGAGTGCGTCGTGGGAGAATGATTGGAGACTTGGGGGTCTCTTCGCCAGACTGAGAGTGTGGCCCGGAGCCCGGGGCCTGGCGGAATGGATGAGTGATTGTATTATTCATCAGCCCATCCATCCATCCATCCATCCGTCCGTCCGTCCAACCATACATTATTTCTGCTCCAACCACTGCCATTCAGAGGTCAACTCAACACAGTTTTCTCTCTCTCTGGTCTGTGTCTTAATAACGGCTCAGCTCAGATCATTGTGTGATCACTTCTCCTGTCTCCAGCATTACCGAAGCCGCCAATACGTGATGGAGCAGTCCTAGCAAAGCGTAGGTTGGGTGTTGGGAGTGTAGCCAGCCAGCCAACGGATGGGAGTTCAGTGCTTTTAACTCTGAGAACATGTTTTTAGTTTTAGAAATGAAGAAAGCGATCGACGTCTAGATTTGGAGATTCTGGCTTTGGAACATCACACAAAGCTGTAGTCTGATTGGACGTGAACAGGATCAAAGTTGACATTATTTGAACATCGAGCACGGCGTCAAGGTGGAGAATCCAAGATGTCCGCCATGCCCAGGGTTAGCAGCACCACCTCTGGGCTGGGCTTCAAGGCTCCTCCATAGGAATCACGTGTTTACCACTTATGGGAGGTGTTCTGAGCTGATGGTCATGTGTGTGTGGAAGCCTTCAGTGTGGGAGGAGGAACAGGATGACAGGATCAGAAGAAGTGTTGACCATCGGTACACGTGTTAGATTCATGCTGACTGATGAGGTGACTCCGCCCCCCTCCGCTGCAGGAACACTTCACGCCCGAGTGCAAGTTCAAGGAGTCCGTGTTTGAGAACTACTACGTGACGTACTCCTCCATGATGTACCGGCAGCAGGCCTCGGGACGGGCCTGGTACCTGGGCCTCAACAAGGAGGGAGGCATCATGAAGGGGAACCACGTGAAGAAAAGCAAGGCCGCCGCCCACTTCATCCCCAAACCCCTGAAAGGTAACGTAGAATTGGACCACGTGGAACCAGGAGAGCATTGTAGAACCAGGAGACCACGTAGAACCGAGAGACCACATAGAATCAGGAGACCGTAGAACCAGGAGACCACATAGAACCAGGCGACCATGTAGAACCAGGAGACCCTGTAGACCCAGGAGAAGATGTAGAACCAAGAGTCCACGTAGAACCAGACCATGTAGAACTAGAAGACCACATAGAACCATGGAGAAAATAGAACGAGACCATGTAGCACCAGGAGACCATGTAGAACCAGAAGACCACATAGAACCAGACTACGTAGACCCAGGAGACCATGTAAAACCAGAAGACCACGTAGAACCAGACCACGTAGAACCAGGACAACACGTAGAACCAGGAGACCACTTAGAACCAGGAGACCAGATAGAACCAGACAACGTAGAACCAGGAGACCACGTAGAACCAGACCACGGAGAACCAGTAGACCCAGTAGAAACCGGACCACATAGAACCAGAAGACCACGTAGAACCAGTAGTTCCAGACAGCCTACAACCAGGCCACATAGAACCAGACCATGTAGAACAAGGCAACGTAGAACCAGGAGACCACATAGAACCAGAACAAGCATTAGTAGCAGTAGTAGACCACGTAGAACCAGGAGACTAGAATATTTTCCTTTAGGTTAGGAGATTTAACTAACGCCTATCTGTGTGTGTGTGTGTGTGTGTGTGTGTGTGTGTGTGTGTGTGTGTGTGTGTGTGTGTGTGTGTGTGTGTGTGTGTGTGTGTGTGTGTGTGTGTGTGTACAGTGGCCATGTACAGGGAGCCGTCTCTCCACGACCTGACGGAGTTCTCGCGGTCGGGGAGCGGGACGCCCACCAAGAGCCGCAGCGCCTCGGCTCTGCTCAACGGAGGCGGGAAGACCCCCACTGACTCCTCCTAGCCCTCACACACACACACACACACACAGACACACACAGACACACACACACACACAGATACACACTAACACACAGATACACACACACATGCAGGCACACACAGGTACACACTAACACACACACACACACACATGCACGCACACAGATACGCACCCACAGACGTGCGCACACACACACACACACACACACACACACACATGCAGACACACAGACACACACACACACACACATTAGTGGAGCCTGGAAACTCCAAGCTCCACTAATGAAAGCCCCCCCCAGTAATAGAGTCCTACCGGTGCATTAGTTTAATGAGCTCAACAACAGAACGACCAACCAATCAGAAACTACCTGGCGCCGCGCACGCCCCCCGGAAACATGGTGGGACTCAGGAACCGGTAACTTCCCATTACTGCATTCACACACACACACACACACACACACACACACACACACACACACACACACACACATATACACACACACACACACACACACAGATCTCAGGCAGACATGCCGGCACATCAGGCTACTGAGGGGTGGAAGGAGGCGAGGAGCAGAGCAGGAGGAGCACAGAGGAAGAGAGAGAGAGAGAGAGAGAGAGAGAGAGAGGAGAGACAGAAGGGGGAGAGATGGAGCGAGAGAACAAACAGAGGAGCAGAAGACGAGCGACCTCCACCGCCGCCCCCCGCCCCCGCCCCCCGCTGTACGGACCCCACTGTGACCCTACTGTGATGTAAATACACACAAACACAACCACCACACCGACACACCGACGGCAATCACTCCGCTGCACCGGCGCCGCAGAGGGAACGCGATCCGTAGCGAGGCTCCGGGGTTCGACCGCTCTTCCCTTGACTGCTTTTGTTCCAGATACTGTATTATACTATATCTTAAAGATCGGAGAGGGAGGAACGACGGGCACAGGAGGGAGCGTAGAGACAGCACGGACAGACAGCGCTGTGGAGCGAGGCAGACTGTTATGGTAGAGACATATATAGATATATATATATAGATATAGAACCAAAGAGTTTAATGTGGAAACTGAAGTATCGCGATAAAGAGAAAGGCACAACACGAGAGGGAAAGACAAAGGCAAGAAAGAGAAATTTGTATCTTATTCTACCGAACGCTATGTTTACACAGAGCTCCTGGGGTCAAATTAAGATTTTTTTCAAAAACCACTTCAGTATTCCTTGTACACGCGTATCATGAAATCTGTGAATTTATTTGCATGCAAGTGCGTCTACGTGTGTATGGGTGGGTCAGAGCGGCCGCTGTAAATAGGTTACGTTTGTGTGTGCGTGTTTGTGAACATGTGTTAGTGTATGTGTGTGCGTGTGTGTGTGTGTGTGTGTGTGTGTGTGTGTATGTGTGTGAATGAGAGAGAGAGTTTAAAAGTGAGCACATCCATCTCGGAGTATCTTCTTGCTCTGAACTACTGTGGATCACACAATGCTCCCCGAGGGCTCTGGTTAATCTGTATTTATGCTTCTAACGCGTTTACTTCTTACAGTCGACGCATTCATTTTCCGTTTGTTGTGTCATAGTTGTTTGTTTGTTTGTTTGTTTGTTGTTGCATGGAAGCTTGTGGACCTTTGCTCATTAGCAGCATGCTGCGGGTCCGCTTCTCCTGCTGTGTTCCAGATGAAAAAAAAAATAATTATAGACGCGTGACCAATAGCGTCACACCAGAACACTAGTGAACCAATGGGAGGGGCTGCGGACCCAGCAGGACAATTAGTACTGCGCCAAGATATACAGTCAGTGGACCAATGGCGTTGGACCAGAGCTCTGGTGATTAACCAATGGGAGCACAGATTAAGTTAATATTTTGGTTCTTGCCGAGAGCAAACTAGAAATGCACTAAATAAACTCTTTCTAAGGAAATGTCATGTGTGGGATTTATTTTTGATTGAAATATTGTGTTATGCACTTAAGATGGCGCATGAGTATTGACCCTCACTACGACTAACCAATGGAATTAAATATTATGATTTACCTAAGAACCTACATCAGTGAATACTAGTGTGTGTGTGTGTGTGTTTGTGCGATGAAGAGCACACACGTTTTTCATTTTCAAAAATATTTATGGATACAGAAAACACAGTACATACACACACACAATAAAGTGCAATGGTAACACATGAGCAAAACCACTGAAGGTAAAGGTAGATAACAGCAATACAAAAGGTTTTAGTAAAGTTTTTCACATTGCAACAGTCCAAATATACGCCTCGTGTTTCATAAACATCGTCGTCATACTCTCATTTATCATTGTTTACAGTAAATTCACATCACATGACCTGCAATATATCTTTAAATTAACTTAAGGTAGTCCTGATATTTTTTTTTAAAAGTAGTGTACTCAAGTAGTGTGAAAATATAAACTGGGGGGGGGGGGGGGGCAACGGGGGTAAAAACCTGTTTCTGATGAATGTATTTGAAATACAAGTAATCTACAGCCTCCAACATCAACAATACACTTACAGGTACATTTGAAAATGTACAGTAACATCGTCGTAACATCGTTGGGATTGCAAGGTTTATTGACATTAAATTCCTTTCCCAGTCCCACCAAGTCCTACAGCCACCAATGCTAAACACACACACACACACACACACACACACACACCATCACATGCTCACACAACATTACGATGCACCTCACACACAAATATACGCACAGGCACGCACACACACACACACACACACCCATTCACATGCTCACACACAAACATACGCACAGGCACGCACAGGCACGCACACACACACACACACACACACACACACACACACACACACACACACACACATATACACACACGTACTTGGTGCAGATTAAAAAACACATTTATAAAGCAATGAATACATAACTGTTTGTAGAGTGGGAGAGAAGCACCGAGATAACAGAACAACTCAACACTGACAATGCAATCCGTCTCCGTCACACCGGCTACTCAAATACAATAACGTTCAGGTGGCCTCATTTCTAACCCAATGTTTCAGTGAAGTCCACAAAGTCCATTACTCCCCTCTGGTGATCTTTGGTGTGTCTGCTGAGCTAACAGTAGATATAATAAATAGGTCTTCCATACGCAGGCTCTAACTTGCTCATAGCTTTGCTCGTTGATCACAGCAGCCGGTCTGGCCGGCTGCGTCGGTCGGACTGTTGAGAGATCCAGCGAACGTTTGTGAGCAATAATTTATGTGTTTGTCTCTGGGAGGAGAAAGTGAGGTTGTGTTCCTCCTCCTCCTCTTCTTCTTCTTCCTCCTCCTCCTACTCCTGGCTCCTCTTTGAATGTTTCATGTTTCTTCCGCGTCTTTCACACCTCCTGTCTGCCTCCCACGCTGCCAGCCGTCCAACTTGTCCGTCTGTTTGCCCTTCCAGCCGTTGGACCACCTCTGTCTGTCTGTCTGTCTCTCTGCCTGTTTGCCTGCCTGCCTGTCTGTCTGTCTGACATCCAGCTCAGCTCAGACCACTTGCTTGGACTCCCATTCCTGGAAAACAAATAAACAGCAAAAATCATATATCTCTGACTCTCTTTGACTCTCAAACACAGACCACGTGGAAATACAAACACACGAGCTCTACCTTTGCCTTCTGCATGACGGTGCCGCGCGAGGAGGCGTAGGAGGACGGAGGCCGCTTGCGAAGTTCGGACGCCGAGTTCACCGGAACCGTCTCACTGTAGACCTTCTCCACCTTACTGCCCTGGGCCTACACACACACACACACACGCACACGCATGCACACACGCACACACACACACACACACACACGCACACGCACACACACACACACACACACACACACCACACACACACGTTGTTGTTGAGGCTGTAAACATCAGACGATATGTCTCATAAGACTAAATATAAATATATATATTAGAAATAAGAAGAATAAAGATAATTAAGCCGGTTCTTTATCTGTTGATTATCTGAATACAATCTTCACATTATTATATATTTATAATATTAAACGTTACAGACAATCTTCACATTATTATATATTTATAATATTCAACATTACCGACTACAATGTGGATTGAGAATAGATAATAGAATGATGATACAAGTTGATTTAATCATAATGGTTGCGTTATGTTTTAGAGTGCACTGCGCATGCTAAAGCAAAACACATAATGAGAAGATTAATAGGAGCGATGGTGGAAAAGAAAACGGAAAGGCCATTAGCGCGAGGCTCCTTCATGCATAACTAAAGACATCCGACGTCGATCGGAAACATTAAAGACGACTCCCGGAGTACGGCTACTGGGCCGAGCTGCTGGGGAACAACAGCACCGACAGAACGGGCTTTTTCGTTTCACCTTGACGCTGAACCTGGTGTCGGTGGGCGGGCCCAGGGCGCCGCCCGCCAGCGACTTCTTCAGGTTCTCCTTGACCTCCGTCAGCCTGAGCTCCAGCTCCACCCTCTCCTCCTCTCGCTCTTTGCAGACCACCTCCAGCTGGGCGAGACGCTGCTCCCCACGGGCGTCTGCGCGCGCACACACACGCACACACACACACACACACACACACACACACACACACGCGTTAGCTATACGAGACACGGATCCATACATCGGCAGACAGGGACGCCGGGGTGGCTCCTCCCCCCCCCCCCCCCCCACTCACTCACTGGCTCCGCCCTTCAGCTTCTCCTTCAGTTCCCGGCGCTCCGTGCGGGCGGAGAGCAGCGTGTGTCTCAGCCGTTCCTTCTCCTTCTCCAGCTCCTCCTTCTGCCTCAGGTAGCGCCGGGCGTCCTCCTCGGCCCGCGTCTTCCCGTAACGGCCGTACGGATTCACGTCTGCGGACAGAGAAGCACTCTGTGTCTGCGTCCGCCTCGAAGCCGAGCGGAGCCATTAACAGCCCGCGGTTATTGTGGGACACACTCAGGGCCTCAGTGTCTGCGCGGCGTCTCTCACTGAGCGCCAGCAGCAAATGTTTTTTGTTTTGCACCAATGAGGAGAGAGCAGATGCAAGCGGACAGCAGCAAGCGGAGGGGAAAATATCGGAACTATTCAGAAATACACCCAAACTCTCATATTTTGAGAAATACCCATACACGTGTGGACATGGTTTAATTTTAATTTGCAATTTTAAAATCTTGTTTGACAAGAAGATATTGCTGTGATCTTAAGCTTAATGAGTTAAGGAGCTAAGTGGCTTGTCATTGGTTGTCATAGAAACAGTAAACAAAATCAGTGCACAAGCAACCAGCATTTCTGCCAGAGAAAGACGGTATGTGGACACAGGCCCTTAGCGGAAGAGTTTTTATTTCTATTGTCATGTTTCTATCCATGGCTAAATCATCGCTATGTTATTTATTATTGTTTTAAAGAGACGGGCGGTGATGCTCACATAAAGACCCCAACTAGCCAAGAAGACATCCACCATCATAAGTACTGTAGATCGATAAATAAGTACATCGAGTAAACGATTACTGACTGGAGACGTGTCTCTTAACGGCGGCCTGTTGTTCCGTCCTATCAGAGCCTCTGCTGGAGAAGGAGGCGTGGCGTCTCACCGGCCCCGCCTTGCTGTCCATCTCCTGCACGGGAGTGGAAAAGACAACTAAAAAACCCCATTCATATATGTATGAAGATCTATATATATATATATATATACACTGTCCTTAATATACTTTTAGTCCTGTATGTTTTTGTACGCACAGGAGGACATGTCAGGCATGACAGGGCAGCTGCAGCAGGAGGTTTATTTTTGCCACGTTCTGCTCGTCGTTCCCCCGGCAGCGGAACGAGCTTCTACTGCTGCCAACAGGAACAGCTTTTTGGCAGCAGCCGAGTGAAGCTGTCACGCTTTTTTCGTTCGACAATAATTGAGAAATAAAGTGCGTCTTACTTTTAAGGGACGACGACGATATAATCGGAGGCTAATACGCGATCGGCCCACTGTTGTCTTCATTAGTATTCCCGTGTCGTTGGGATTATAAGTCATTACAACTACAACTCAACACGTCGGGGGATAACGAGCGTTTGTCGTCTCACCTCAACGCTCTCGTACACCTCGTCATACATCCTGGAGTCGGCTGAGTTGCTGCTGGAGGAGACGGTGGCTGTTTTAGCCCATCTGTCAGACACACAGACACACTGGACTTCAATACACCCTTCATACAAGAGTATTAATGTAGGGAGGCTGAGAGGGTGAGCGGAGGCTGGATGAGAGGGTGAGCGGAGGCTGGATGAGAGGGTGAGCGGAGGCTGAATGAGAGGGTGAGCGGAGGCTGAATGAGGGGGTGAGCGGAGGCTGGATGAGAGGGTGAGCGGAGGCTGAATGAGAGGGTGAGCGGAGGCTGGATGAGAGGGTGAGCGGAGGCTGAATGAGAGGGTGAGCGGAGGCTGGATGAGAGGGTGAGTGGAGGCTGAATGAGAGGGTGAGCGGAGGCTGAATGAGAGGAGGCTGAATGAGAGGGTGAGTGGAGGCTGAATGAGGGGGTGAGTGGAGGCAGAATGAGAGGGTGAGTGGAGGCAGAATGAGGGGGTGAGTGGAGGCAGAATGAGAGGGTGAGTGGAGGCTGAATGAGAGGGTGAGCGGAGGCAGAATGAGAGGGTGAGTGGAGGCAGACTGACTGGAAGGAGTTCCTGGCAGCGTCTTGGATGTCGCTGAGTGTGTCCACGTCGATGTAGTCGTAGTGCAGCTCCTCTGGCAGTGTACCACAGCCCGTCTTCACCAGCAACACACCCAGCCAGCGGCCCAGGTCCTCCCAGCAACTGGCCTGGCACACACAGACACACACACACACACACACACACACACACACACACACACACACACACACACACACACACACACACACACACACACACACACACACACACACACACACACTTTATGTCATTTCAACACAGGCTCTTAACATAGGCTAACCTGGGCTATATATTCTATTCTATACTCTGTTACTTCCTGTACAGAACCATATATATATATATTACATTATTATATAACTATATATTATATCATCGTATACCCTTAGACCCCTACGGTACTTTGAAGGATTGCAGGGTACTACGAATACTACTAATATGAACACACAAAATGTTACCAACAATTGTAAAACAATTCCACCGAAATAAAATGAATGAATACCCCCTTAATACAATTGAGTATATCTGAATAGTAACGTCGTGTCAAGTCAAGTCGAGTAAAATGTTATTGTCGCCGAGGGTGAATTGGTTGCAAGGTCAGTAAATCATTCCAACTTTAAAGGGATTTCTTGGCTATCTACCTCAGAGGGTACATTAGCACAACTAGATTAGGATTCCTCTCGTGTTATTGGTTACCTCCAGTGCCACCAGCTCCTTGCCGGCCTGCAGCACGCGGAAGGAGAAGGGGTGCTTTGGCCCCAGGCCCCCGGGCACCACCTCGGCGCCCACCAGCGGCACCGCTATGACGGGGGGCCGGCTGTCCCTGGGGTCCCGCTGCAGGTACAGGGTCCCGCCCCGCAGCACACACCAGCGCTCCTTCCAGGCTCCGCCCAGACACACGCTCAGGTAGCCTGTGGCTCGCGCGCGCGCACACACACACACACACACACACACACACACACACACACACACACACACACAATCCACAACCCGCATTATTAATTTATGTACTCATTTTTTGGATCTAAATGAGTAAATACAAATCATCTGTGCATTAAAAAGCATTTAGAACACAAAATATGCCAAGATGTCAAACATCTTTAATCCTGCACAGTCTCGTTAGCAACCTCTAGTGGCTGGAGTTGTAGCTACAGTTCCAGCTATAGCCTTTTCAGTTACTGGCGCCTGAAATTTTCTTCCCAGGTGATGGGAAAATAAATCTAAGCACAATAAAAAACAATGGATAGAGAACACTCGCTTGTGCGATTATCAGGAAATACTGTAGCTGCAGTAGAATAGCTACACGGTGCATGTTTACATGGTTTGTCAGATTATTTACTGCCTATGGAAGGAATGTGAAACATCGGGTAGAAATTTTAGGATTATTCTCATCGGTATTCCAGAAATCTGCTATTTTCGTCAATTAACCAACGGGCTGCTTGACTTGAAATGGTTGCCCTCACCGCTGCAGGTGTTGTCTTGGTTACCGGACGAGGGGGGGTCTCCGGGCAGGGGGGGCTTACGCTTGGAGAAGCTGATGATGCGGTTGATCTTCTTCATGGACCCCGTCAGCTCCGACAGCGCACCCCGCTTTCCCCGGGCTGGAAAAAACCAAATTCGAAAACATTGACACTTTTTTTTTTGCCGTTTTCTCTCTTCTAATCTGAATTGTAATTAATGGTCGTGCGATTGTGATTCAAAGAGAGAAGCGTTCTCCGTCTAAACAGGTGGGAGTGCTTGTACCACGAGAGACGCACAACAACAACCGTTCCCGCCTGTTTTCGACACGAGCGGGAACAGTCACATGCGGAGCTCGGATGACACCGATCATCAACCGATACCGAAAGCAAGGGGGTTTCGTGTCGTGTGTGTGTGTGTGTGTGTGTGTTTGTGTATAAAATCAGGGATCTCTCGTCACCTCTCCTACGGGCGAACAGGCTGAGGCGGTTGGTGGCGTGTTGTGTGTTTCGTGTCAACAGATTTTGAATCCAGATACAATCAAAATCAGATCAAAATCCCAAAACGCTTCTCGGTATTCCTCTCTAACAAACAGGACGTACGCATTTTTTTTCAGAGATGTTGTTTCTAAATATGTCTAATAATCTCATTTTTCTATAAAGTATACACCGCTATATTGTCGTAAAGTATAAATCAGGCAATTATTAACACAGTTCTACAAAACTATCTTTCCTGTCGACAGTATGTGTTTCGGACACAGCATCTCCCAGGTGCAGCACAGGCCCCGCCCACTTCCTGTGTGATGTCAGCGGGACACAATGGCAGGAAGAAGATGGGAAGGATACGCTGTCTGCCCTCGCCTCACTTCCTGACTGTGTCCGGCCAACTCAATGCTCTGCCGTGCGACGTTCGGGTTAAGAGACCCTCTGGCAGTAAACACAGAGGACGTCTCTGTGTTGACCTCTGACCCCGACTCCACGTCATCTGTTATTTCACCCGTCCAAATGAGATGCTCGTGCTATTGTTTTCGGTGTTTCTACGCTTCTTTGCTTTGTGTGCCATTGCGTCTTATGTATACATATGTGTAGGCTTTGCCATCATTGGGTTTATTTTGGGTTTGTTCCTTACTGTGTTGATCTATAAGCGCCCATCTATAGCCCCTTTTACACGGAGATCCTGGAATAGAGACCTTTCGCCTCTGTCGGCTTCTTACAGAACCCAAAAAGCTGACATAAACCCGGAACGACGTGTGCTTTTTACGTAGAATGCCGGCATTCCAGAATCGGCGTCGGAAGTGCAACACAACAGCGTGGGTGTCAAGTGTGATGTACAGCGTACGCGTTTGGCGGGACACGGCTTTCCCAACAATAATAGCGTTGTTTGTGTTCGCCGTGCGCATTTCTATTCCATTTAATATATACAACGTGACGCGGAACGTTCCGATGTCACAATGGCAGACTTGTGCAGGGGGGACGTGTTTGTGCGATCAGTTGGAGGAGATTGAAAAAATTGCCAACATATTGTCTTCAAAACGCCAGCCGCTGTCCCGGCATTCCAGCTCACTCCTTTAACAAAGACATCGACCCGGCTTTGTCACTTCTCCGTCACTACTACCTCCGAATAAAGGCGGGAACGGAAATACCCCCCCCCCCCCACTCATTCCGTGTTTGTACCTTTTACACGGAAGGCGAGGCGGAATAAAGCCACAACCTTCCCGCATCCAGTCGACAGTGGAAAAGGGGCTTATGAGAGATGAAGAGGAACCTTACTGAGCGAGTCTCCGTCCCGGGCGTTGGTGTTGTCGCCTATGGGTCCGCTGTCCGAGTCAGAGGCACCCTTGTCAGATGCCCGCATCTTGATCGGACGGAACAGAGAACAGTCTTAACTCTCCTCCTCCAGACCAGAGAGCAACAGAACAGGAGAGAGGGAGAGAGAGAGAGAGAGAGAGAGAGAGAGAGAGAGAGAGAGAGAGAGAGAGAGAGAGAGAGAGAGAGAGAGAGAGAGAGAGAGAGAGAGAGAGGAAGGGGGACAGAGAGGAGATACAGAGGAGTGATAGGTGTAGAGGTGAAGAGTCCAGGAAAGGTTATGAGACAGACAGAGACAGATGGAGACCAAGATATAGAGTGATTAAGAGAGAGAGAGAACGAAAGAGAGAGAGAGAGAGAGACAGAGAGGGAGAGCAAGAGGGGAGAGCAAGAGAGAGTGTGATTGTGAGGGAAAGAGAACAAGCGAGAGAGGACACACACACACACACACACACACACACACACACCTTATCGATCTCCATCTTCCTCTGTATGATGGGGGAGGGGGCTCCCTGGTGGGACTCTGTGTTGCTGGTCACGCTGCTGGCCTCCTGCACCACCTGCAGCGTGGAGGGGAGGAACGGTGACCACCACACCATCACATTCTGTCTCACGTTGTTGTTGTTGTTGTTGTTGTTGTTGTTGTTGTTGTTGTTGTTGAGAGAAATCACTTTGATTGGCTGGCTGTTCAGCTTCAGCGAATCAGTGCACCAGAAGAGTCAATAAGTCAATTAGAAGCTATATTAAGCATGTTCCATACACATACTTTGCACGGGGCAACCTTACATCCCCTGTAGGGACAGAGGAGGAGGAGGAGGAGGAAGAGGAGGAGGAGGAGGAGGAGGAGGAGGTACCTTGAGCCAGCGCTGCGCCTGCTCCTTGCTCTGCACGGCCAGGACCAGGGCCTCGCCGCCGGGCAGCGAGAAGCGCAGCTCGTGTCTCTTCTTGCGGCCCTCCTTGGGCACGTAGATGACGTTGCACAGGTTGAGCGGCAGCTCCGTGTTGGGCGTGCTGTCCTTGATGCTCTTGTAACACTGCGGAGCGGAGAGACACACACTGAGGGCATCGCGACGCAGAGCTACCGTGAGCGTGCGGTGATACGGTCGCCATGGAGCCCAAAGCGAAGACGGCCGTTTCGGGGGGGGCTGATGCAAAATACCATCTCGTTGGGTCCCGCTACAAATACGAAATTAAATTCACCCGCTGCTTTGGGCTTTCGACAGAATAATAGGATGGATATAATATCCACAAAGCGTTTGCGTGAACAAGGCAAGGCTCTTGGCTGACATCTACTCTCTCCTGGATGCTGTTCAGTCCGCTAACACCAGTAAATCATTCCCTCACCCTTCCGCCGCGCTCCGGTGAATCCGGCGTGTATTGGGAAGTGACCTTTGCGCTTGGTTTGAAAGGGAGAAAGCCCAGCGGTTCTCGGCCCCTAAATGATGATGATGGGTGATCGTGTTCTTCGCTTTTGGCAGCCAGTTTTATTGCAGGGAAAACACAATGGCCTCATGAGGATAAACACACATTCATCAGTCGTGTCTTCATCTCACTAGAATGGAAGGAGTCTCTCTCTGCCTATCTGTCTGCTTGCCTGTCAGTCCGCCTGTCTGTCTGTCTGCCTGCCTGTCTGTCTGTCTGTCAGTCTGCCTGCCTGCCTCTCTGTCTGTCTGCTTTCGCGACAACCGTTCATCCGATCGACTTCACACATGACGGGGTGTGTATCGCTGACAAACCTCGGGAACTGTGTCGACTTTGAAGTTGTTTGGATGAGCGCTCAGGAAAGCATTCAGCCCGTTCCCAACAGGCAACAAAAGGGGCACTACGCCGGCGGGTGAATCGCTGAGGACCCCACAAAGCGCGGTGTCGAGCGTGAAGTTGTTTGGGTGGGTGAGCAGCAGTAGGGGCGCACCGCCAACCGGGGCACCTCGTTGTAACCGTTGTCTCCTCCTACCTGCAGCTTGTTGTCCCGGACGACAGCCAGCTGCTTGGTCCATTGGCCGAAGCGTTTCTTGCGCAGCAGGAAGGCGCAGATGCGGCAGTCCGGGATGGAGCCGTGGGCCGAGTCCCCGGGCGCCGCCCACGCCTGCGGCCGGTCCCGCCCCTTGGCTTCCTCGTCCTCTTCCTCGTACGACTCGTACGAGCTGCTCACTGCGTCAGAGTCATTGTCTGGGGGAGGAAAGAAAGAAAAAAAATGAATCACTGTGCACAGTTACATGGTTGTAAGTATTGTGTCCCTTTCACACGTCCACCCAATATAGTCGACGTGATTTATTAATCTCTAGATTACATTCGCCACTTTCAACGGAATAAAATAGAGTAGATTGAACTCAATGGACCCACTGCATGACTTGATCACTGCTAAAAGTTGTCCCCTAGTTCCTGCTTTTTCAGACGTCTCCCACGGTTACCTCAGCCTCCTCCTCAGTCTTAAGGACCTCGTCGTGCTCACCTGTACTCACATATTCTGTTCCTCCCCCTTACTTTTGACCTCATTCATTAATCATGGAGTGAAGGAAATAAAAAACGCTGAGTAACCGGCACTTTCAAGTCAAGTCAAAGAGTCAAAGTCATACTTTAACACTAATGCAACCATTTGTCCGTTTGTGTCCACTTTTGCCAGGGTCGGCATCACCAAACGCGTAACCAAACCACTGGCAGGGTCCCCAGACTTGGCTCCTATAGTGGGACCGGAGGTGTGTGTTGTGGGAGGAGGAGGAGGAGGAGGAGGAGAGGAGGAGGAGGAGGAGGAGGAGGGTGTGAGGCAGTAGACTCACAGGAGTTCTTCGGAGGTCCATTGATCCTGGTGCTGGGGTAGTTATCGTCAGCGTCCTCGTAGTACGCATCCTCGACACAGTACCCAGAGCCTAGAGGGACGGAGAGTACAGCTAGGAGACCAGGATACAGTAGGTGAGAGAGAGAGAGAGAGAGAGGGAGAGAGAGAGAGGGGTTTGTGTGTACTGACTGTGTATTGCGGTGCCGAGGTACTGCTCCGGGGGAACAGCTTCCTCATAGTAGTCTTCGGCAATGGCCGTGGTCGGAGGGGGCGGAGGGGGCGTGTCCGTTGGGGTCTAGGGAACCAATCACACAATCACGACCATCAGACACAGAGGCACAGACAGAAAGACAGACAGACAGACAGACAGATAGATAGATGGATTACCGATTTGTTAGGAATTGTTTTCTCTTCCTCTTCTTTCGGCTCTTTCTGCTCCACAGGAGACGCACTGAGCATGTGCAGATCACAGTCTGGAGGATGAGCCAGAGGAACAATGTTTAGAAGTTGGAACAGCAAATACAACAACAACAACAAAGAGTAATGAAACAGTAAAAACTGACCAATCCCATCATCCATACACACGATAAAGATCCCAGCATCTTTAATGTATGGTGGTAATTGAGTTTAGTTGCATCCCTGAATCCCTGAATGTTACACGGCTCCCATCTTCATCATCACCACCACCACCACTCACCACCATCACGAACACCACCATCACCACCGCTAACACCACCACCACCACCACCACCACCATCACCATCACCACCATCACTAACACCACCATCACCACCGCCTAACACCACCACCACTAACACCATCACCACCACTAACACCACCACCATCACCATCACCACCACCATCACCATCACCACTAACACCACCACCATCACCACCACTAACACCATCACCACCACTAACACAACCACCAACACTAACACCATCACCACCACTAACACCATCACCACCACTAACACCATCACCACCACTAACACCACCCACCTACCACAACACCACCACCACCATCACCCCACTAACACCATACCACTGCACCACTAACACAACACTAACACCGACCATCACCACCAACTAACCACCACCACCACCACTAACAACAACCACCAACCACTACACCACCACCACCACTAACACCATCACTACCACTAACACCATCACCACCACTAACACCACCCCACAGCCAGAGTTAAGAGTCTAATAAGTATGGACACATTGCAGATCAGTGTAAGACCCCCCCCCCCCCACCCGCTGTTGATCTGGTTACGTAACGATTTCCCCAGGCGGCACCGCCAGTCTTCTGATGCAGGCTGCTGCCACCAGACCACCAGGCGGCCACACGGAGGGGATTTGAAGTAAATGTGATTTCTTTCTTTAGTCTCTCCGCCAGACGTGACTGCCTAAGATGTCCAAAGTAGGTCAACAATGCTGCTGTAGTTGAACCGCTGCATCGGTAAATTGAAATTACATGGATGTGGATCAACTTAAAGTGATTGGCTGTTACAAGCGGTTTCAAAATTGTCTTGTAACTAAAGTGCCATTGTGATCACAGGTGGCGTCGCGGGTGGGAGTGTCCACCTAGATGACTCCGACTCGATCCAATTACGCACTTTTGAAACAGCTTGTAGTGGGCTAATCACGCTCACACACCTGGTGGTATACTGGGGCCCCCGTTCACTTTACCAGGCTACAGACGCCGCGAAGCAGCATTACTTATCGTCGGTGAGTTATCATTATGTTTGTTCCACGAGGTCTGTGACTGGAAATGTTGGTGAGTTGGTTCAACAGTTGATCACGAGTGTTTATTTTCCACATCTTGTGCGGGGAAGCGTCTGCGATCACTCAGTGGACATTTAGAGTAGTAATGAGTAATACTTTGAGTAACAGGAATGCGACGGTAGTAATTTTCCAACGTATTTTCATTGCTGAGCCACTGCATGTGAGTCACACACTACCGATGGCGACCCAAAGCCCTGACGTCATCCTCTGGCTATTTTTCGTGAAATTATTAATTGGTTTGTTGGTTAGAAGCACTAGCGGAGCCGGACGTCCGCGCACCAAATGAACAATAGTCTTGTGGAGTTGCAACGGGGAGGACCTAATCAAGGCGTCTCTGTCAAAACTCACGCCAGAGGTTTTATTTCCTCCTCTCAGCCAATCACACGGTGGCCTCGGGATTTCTGAGGTCTTGTTAACAAATACGTCTGACCCTAATTTCTCGGCAGCGAGAAATCACACGGGGGTATATAGACGAGCCCGGCTAGACGACAGGGGCCGGGGGACGGGGGGGGGGGACGGGGCGGGGGACTTGAGCCTACTCACCAAAATCTTCAAACAGGGACTCGACAAAGCTGGTGCCGTTGCCATAGAGACAGCTGTTCATGTAGACATCTGATCCGTTAACTGAGGGAGAGAGGAGAGAGGGTCGCGTAAGATGGTCTCCATGGACGGGAGAGTGCAGAGAGACAGGAACGTGGGTTGAGAGAGAGAGAGAGAGAGAGAGAGGGGAATGACATGCAGCACAGGCCTGCAAGGTAGCAATGGAAGCAAGACATAGTCGTGTTTCATTCCAATTATTTCAACGATTTGGTACAATCAGTAATTACTTGGTTATGTATGTATGTGTACTATAATACACTGTTTCTGAAATGGAGGTATGTGTGCCCCTAGGGGTACGTTGAAGGATTGCAGGGGGTACTCGGAAGATGAACATAAAATGTTAACACAAATAATTGTAAAATATTTACACCTTAAGAAAATGAATGAATACCCCCTTCATACAATTTAGTAAATCTAATTAGTAACACGTTTTGGTAAATATTTCCAATAAGAGCACATTACCTCCACTTTAAACGGGTACTTTGCTTAAAGTACAAAATAGTTTAAGAACCACTGCTATAATATCCACACACACCACACACACACACGCACACACACACACACACACACACACACAGACACACACACACACACACACAGACACACTCACCATCCACCCATTATAATCCCCCTTGATGAGCCAGGAGATTGTCAGCATTAGCCTCTCAGCGCGCGGGCCGTGAAACTGCCCGACCGTTGGCGAAGCCGGGCCGGCAATAACGCGGGCTTACAACAACACTAACCGGATCAAGCTAATCGCTCGCGGGTTTAGTCTGAGCAGCAGACTACAGCAGCAGCTCCAGAACTCTACTGTGTGTCTACCTGGGGAACAGCTTGGGGAACGCCCCCCCCCCCCCCCCCCCCCCCCCCCCCAAGACATCGTCCTTGTTGTGCCCTTGAGACCTTCATCCTCTCATCTCTCTTACATCTTGTGATCCAGTTACAACCATCTCTCACTACACGACAAAGTGAAGTGAGAACTACACTTCACGTTTAATGGAGTCGTGACGTAAGACTTGGGGGGCTTAGGCCTGGGCGTGTGAGTCTGGGTCCTGTTCTATTCTGCATCCTGCTGCTGCTGCTGCTGCTTATCCATCTTAGCATGAAAGTGTCCGGCAGTCACTCGAGTCCAGAGCGGTCCGGTCAGTTGGACTCCTGCCTCCTACCTGAGGGCTGCACGGTCTCCATGATGTTCCTGACGGAGGCCATCTTGTCCGCGGTGGCGGCGCTGACCTTCTCCTGGTCCAGCATGGTCAGCAGGACCCCCAGCTCACTGACCAGCCGCTCCATGGCCACTGGGGGGAGACAGAGGAACACGGGCTTCAAACAAATCTGCTTCGATTCCCCAAACTTTACTGTCAACAGTCCCAGACTTTAACAACCACTGTGCCAAATTTAAGCTCTTTTTTTCTTGCTCAGGGACACCCGGACACATCTCCCCCCCCCCCGGACCACTGGCCCCCCCGCCGTGAGCCCTGCAGGGGGGGGGGGGGGTGATGTGGGTATTTTTCCATATCATTTTATGACATATAATGTGATGTTTTGATGATCAGGAGGTCTCCACACAGCAGCACAGCCACAGAAGTCTTCTGCGCATCAGCAGACCCTTCCTCCACGGGGTCACATGACATGAATACAAAGGCGTGTATGTCGGGCGCATCGAGTGCTCACATGCGTGTCAACACACACACAACACCACAACAACACACACAACAACAACCCACCACACACCACAACACACACACAACACACACACACACCACACCAGCCAAGGGGGTTTGGTGTGTCAGTCTCAATTGGAGTCCGTTTGCGAACTCGCTGCTTGCTTACCACCTGTTGCAGCAGGAGCTGAGGGCGGTGAGAAGCTGTTCGACGAGGCTTGTATATTTAGCGGATGACGTTTCATGCTCTTCCACGCACGCGCCCACCAGTTCGTCCAACGTCTGACTGGGGTTTCCTGTTGTCCTCTGGGATGGCGACGAGTTGGAGAACTATCTTGTTCAACTTTGACCCTGCCCCCGCCCCCACCCTCTACCCCCCATTGTGTGTGTGTGTGTGTGTGTGTGTGTGTGTGTGGCATGATTCATGATTAATTAGATGGCCGTGTGTGTGTCTGTGTGTTATGTTCCTAGTTTCAGTGGCCCTGACACTGCTCTCCACTCCCTGAGAGAGACACACACACACACACACACACACACACACACACACACACACACACACACACACACACACACACACACACACACACACACACACACACAACACACACACACACACACACACACACACACACACACACCACACACATCCTGCTTGCTCAGAGCTGACGAATATGGAGAGGAGGGTGTGTGTGTGTGTGTGTGTGTGTGTGTGGGGGAGAGGCCGGGTGGGGCGGAGGGGGTAACTGAATATTTCCTTCCTCAAAGGAAATGAGGCCGACGAAAGAGGAGAATCCTGAGTTTCAGATACAGCCAAGATGCTGCAGCATTCATTCAGCCCTCCATGGGGGGCTCAATTCAACTGAGGGGTGCAGGGGGAACGTTCAGTTGCAGGAGTCTATAAATATAGAAACAAATATTGCACGAGGCGATTCCATCTGCTGTTATACTTGAATAACCACAAACGATGACTCTCACTGCCACTTAGGGACACTCCCAGTGTCCTTATAATCAACTTCAACACACACTGGAGAGAAGAGGACTTTGATTAATGCTGCTTGTTGCATACTGTATCTGACTCAAGAGACTCACGGGAGAACATGCATACATGTAAAGAGATATAGGCCTACACCCAGCAAACTAAAGGCCAGCTTTCCTGTGTTCGTTTCGAAATTCCCTTCCCTTCGATATGATCGTGGTTGCAGGATTTTTTTTCTATTTCGTGCACGTCTAGAAGAGAGAAAAAATAAGAGCCAAGATCTGAGGAAGCAAAAAAACAAACTGGGAGTGAGAGAGGGAGCGAGAGAGAGAGAGAGAGAGAGAGAGGGCGAGCGACAACTTGGTCTCTGGCTCGCTCGCCCATAAATACGACAATACCCCATTGTCTCCACGAGGGCCGAAATTAGACGCTCACAATGCTTCACAAGACCAGGGGAAAAAAACAATGCGCTCTCCAAACCCCAAAGAAAACACAGGATCTTAAAACATACACACACACACACATACACACACAGACACTGGCGCGCACGCACACACACAAACACACACACACACACGTTCGTTCTGGAGTGGGGCGTGGAAGCGCAGCTGTCCATTCAGCGTTAAAGGATAAGTCCAGCAGCTGTGCTGTATGTGTGTTTGTGCTAGCATGTAGTCTATAGACGTGTGTGTGTGTGTGTGTGTGTGTTTGTGTTTGTGTGTCTGTCTCTGTAAGATATAATTGAAAAGAAAGTAAGAAACCTTTTAAATTTTTTAAATCAATGCTGCAGATTGTATTGAGTGATAAGTGTGTATGGGAAAAGCATGTTGGCGAGTTTGAGTGTGTGTGTGTGTGTGTGTGTGTGTGTGTGTGTGTGTGTGTGTGTGTGTGTGTGGGTGGTGTGCGAGTTCTTATGGGAGCGTCCTCACTTATCCACAGCAGTGTCGGCATATCTGTGTATGCATGCACATGTGCGTGTATGCGGGTGTGTGTGTGTGTGTGTGTGTCTGTTTGTGTGTCTGAACATGAACTTCACGTCCACAGCTGTTGTTTCCCGTCCCTCTAATCGTGTCACAATTGTTGAGTCTCTCTCTCTCTCTCGCTCTCATATTAGTGAAGAAGCTCTCTGAAGAACGGCAGTCATGAGATGAGGGGGTCATGCGACTTGCATTCAGAAACTCATTCGACGTGTGTGTGTGTGTGTGTGTGTGTGTGTGTGTGTGTGTGTGTGTGTGTGCGTGTGTGTGTGCGTGTGTGTGTGTGTGCTGGCCCACCACACTCACCCTAACACAGCCACTCTGAACAACACAATGTTATGCAAAACCAGCATGACCTCATCCATGGGACAATTTGACAATATGTTTTCCAACACTCCTCTAAAAACAGTTTCTGACTGTCACAAACCGCTTGACTTATGGTGTTCAAAAGGGGCCGTCGAAGTTTAAATTGTTCATAAGATGTTTAACGACAAAGTACTCGTCTGATGTGAGGGGGAGTCCGACTCTGAGCGTGACACGGAGCGCGTATTTCTCTGCTTTGGTCTCTGCTAACCACCACCACAGGCGTCCTCACAATCCGCCTCACCCCCCAGCGGGGTCAGATGCCAAGACCCCCTCTCCTCCTCCACCACCACCACCACCACCACCACCACGGCCGCTAGACAGTCATTCCTTTTTAACTCAGAGGTCAGAGTTCACGTCTGTGCCAGACCCACCGAGACAAGAGTGCTGCTTCACGTTGCTCGCCGCATCCCATAATAACTCATCTTTTTTTCAACTCATCAATCAACAGCGGACAGTGTCGTGAAACTCGCCCGCGGTTTTTTGCATTCAACCAACGGAATTGAAAAGAAACAGAGCGAGTATTGCCACACCAACTTAAGAGCTGTATCTGGAAACAGCGTTTGCGTGGAATATCGGGACACGGGGGACATTCCTTTCCCGCTTTCAATTCTGACCACCTTCCAGCATCTTATCGGTGTACGGCCTCCTGAGGACAAACAGAGAGGAGGCACCCGGCCAGGAAATAGCAGACCAGCGTCGTACAGGCCCAGGCTACAGCACTGGGCACAGCGTAGGCCCACTGGCATTTAAATGGTCTACTGTATATATAGTACAGCGGTTCTCAAAATATTTCTACTGATGTACCCTCCGTCCAAGATTTTTTTTTTCGCCCAGGTCCCCGTTTCATGAGAAAGATGTCAACTCATAGAACTAATATACGTGCATATCATTTGGTGTGGGTGGGAAGATTCACCAAACTTGTGTCAGTGTTCTGATCTTCATTGTATTAAAGTGGAATTACTTTAGACTGGTTCATAAACAAACAACAAAAGTAACACATCTCCATACAATCTTTCAGTTCAGTGCCTCTATGGGTACAGGTACCACCGTTTGAGCGACACTTAATACAAAGGGTGTTTTATAGGAACGCCAAAATGGAAATGCACAAACTGGTTCTATCAGTTAGGAATGTGTTAATATATGCCCATCTCTGTTTTGATCTGCATACTAAACGCCATGAATGTGTGTGTGTGTGTGTGTGTGTGTGTGTGTGTGTGTGTGTGTGTGTGTGTGTGTGTGTGTGTGTGTGTGTGAGTGTGAGTGTGTGTGTGTGTGTCACAATGTTTGATTGTTCGTGATTCTAATGTTTCTCCGGCCGGGCTGCGGTGGGACTCATGGGGGACGCAGTCAGCAGCGCAGCTCCCGTCCCGCCGCCGCCGCAGCCTCCAGCCTCCAGCGCGGCTCTCCGCGGTTGGCGTCGGGTTGCGTCACTCTGGCAGCAGCAGCAGCGTACCTGTGGAGCTCCGCCTCTCCCGTCCACTGGCCCCTCCTTCTCTCTCTCAATTTAATTTCAATTTCAATGTAAAGAGCTTCATTGGCATGGGAAGCGTACATTTACGTTGCCAAAGCGAGTGGTCAATAAAAATTATACTTATAAAGAAGTAAATATATGCTGGTCAGTGAGTCAAAATGTATCTCTCTCTCACGTAAACACACACACACTCTCACACACACACACACACACACACTCTCTCTCTCACACACACACACACACACACACTCTCACACACACACACACACACTCACACTCTCTCTCTCACACACACACGACACAGACACACTCCACCACTCTCTCACACACACACACACACACACACACTCTCTCACACACTCACTCTCCTCACACACACACTCTCACACACACACACACACACACACACACTCTCACACACACACGCTATCTCGGCGCATGACGTCACTCCACGGTTACTAGAACACGGTTTGCTGGATGAGCGGCATTCCTTTGTATCGTTTTCCCGGGACCCAACCCGACCGATGTCACCGCCGGCTACAGCCTCGTCCCCGGGTCGGAACTTTGGGTCAAGTTTGAGTCATAAAAAAAAGTGGCCAACAATATGAATATGATAAACTAATAATAATAATAATAATAATAATAATAAAGAAGAAGGAAATAGAAAACACTCACAGCTTTGTCTCTTGGACTCCATGTCCTCAGTTATTCCGGGTCGTGTGAGCGGTCGTGTGTTTCGCTATAAAGTTGGACTCTGGAAAAGGTACTGGTTAATGGCATGCCTGGGAGAGGCGTGTTCGTCTTATTTTCCAGACCGCCGCTGCCACTGGACTGGCTGGCTGCTGGCTGTTGCTGTTGGCTGCTGTACTGGACTCGCCTGGCTGCTGCTGTGCTGTGGCAAATAGAACTCGCCTGGTCCGCTGGCTGCCTGCTGTACTTGGACTCAGCTTGGCTGCTGCTGCTAGCACTAGACTCGCTGGCCCGCTGGCTGCTGCTGTTGGCTGCTGCACTAGACTAGCCTGTTGCTGCTGCTGCTGCTGTACACTAGACCTCGCTGGCCCGCTGGCTGCCTGGCTGTCTGCTGCTGCACTAGACTCGCTGTTGCTGTTGCTGCTGCTGCTGCTGCTAGACTAGACTCGCTGGCCCGCGGCTGCTGCTGTTGCTGTTGCTGTTGCTGCTGCACTAGACTCACTGGCTGGCTGCTGCACTAGACTCACTGGCTGGCTGCTGCACTAGACTCGCTGGCCCGCTGGCTGCTGTTGCTGCTGCTGCTGCTCCACTCCTCCGGCGGCACACTGGAGGGTTTGAATCGGCATCCTGAGCCCTACAGTGGGAACAACACCCCCGGGTCCTAGTGCGAGTCGTCGGGCATCTCCCCAGCAAACCGTCAAACAAAGGTGTACAGTACAGTACAGTACAGTACAGTACAGTACAGTACAGGACAGGACAGTACAGGACACACTTGGTATAATAAGTTGGTATCAGCAGCTGATTTTGATCATTTATTTTCTTCGGCAGCAGAAATGTTGACAGACAGTGCCACTGGATGTTTTAAATACTACAAAACAAATAAAAAGCACTGAGTACTGCATTTTGGTTTGGTTTACAATTTGATCATGGGGCCATGTGAACACAGAAATCACAAAGAAACATAGCCTACAACATACACACACACACACACACACAACAGCCTGAGCATCCGAAGAACAGGCCATTTGCTTTCGCCGCTTCCTATCTCTTACGATATGGCCGTCAATGTCTTTATTTCCTTCCTTTCTCACTTGCTAACCCCTTCTATCCGCCCTCCTGTCTGCCTTCAATGCCTCCACCTTCCCGTCTGTTTCTTCATTTCTTCATTCCTTTCTTTCTTCCGAGTTGCTCTTCGCTGCGGTACAGAGATGCTGGTATGTTCCCCACCTGATAAGCTCACAGATAGGAGCTCAGGTATGTCTGTCTTGTGGCCGTGGCGTCAGGCCTAGCCCATCACACACGTGCGCACACACACACGCACACACGCACACACACACACACACACACACACACACACACACACAACACACACACACACACAAAAAGGATAAGGGTTGAAGCACAAGATGATGATTTCTAAGGGTTCAAAGGGTTTACATTGAGGATGTTGATGGACATAACAGCAGTTTGTTCCATTTTAACATGTGAAACTTAAAACCATCATCACCCAGCCTCACCCTAAACAATCATAAAATATATAGCTAAAGAGATAATATACTGTTTTATCGCTCTTAATTGCTTTACCATCTGTTATACATCTCTTTCTAAACTCAACCTGTCTTCTCAGTCCCAGATGGGGGGCTAGCATGATGCTCTCATAGCAAACAATAAGTCTTCATCACTAAACAAATAGATATCACGTTCATTCTGTAACTCCACGGGCTCAGAAAATAAAAACGTACAGCTCTTAGACCAAAAAAAAAAGCGTAATAACTTAAATAAGTTAAAATAAGATTAGTTTTGTTCAGTGGCCACACATTGTAAACCTCTTAATGTCTGTTAATCACACAAGAATCACACAGATGCAAGACCGTGTCTGTCCTTTGGCTTGCACTGGACTAGCTCAGTCCAGTGCAGTTAAGTGAAAACTAACACGGTCAAAAAGTGTTGCTGTCTGTATGGCCATTTCTGCTGGCCTTGTTTGTCTGTCTGACTTTATTTGCTAAATGTATATCTCTTTATATATATATATATATATGTGTGTCTATCACGGTGTGCTGCTCCATGGTCCTCTGCTGCTGCAGTGCTGTCAGTACATTGGAAGCGGCGGCTGCCTGTTGTTTTGTCAACACGCCGCCATCTGCTGGTTATAATGGGAGCTTCAGGCTCTGCAGCAGCTCTCACGTCTTCCATTCCTGCCTGCACACCTGCTGCAAATAAACGTACCCTTCAGTTATGTGAAGAAAATGTCTTTTGAATAAACTCCTCTGTGGTTCATTTCAGTCAAATCTTCTGATTGCATGGAAAGTATTCTATCGTTCTTTTTAGTTTGTTTAGGATTTACGTTTTTTCCCAGTCCTGTCTGTCCACGGGGCATCTTGATCAGATGGTATGGTCCAGGGCAGTATGGATGCCTCGAGATCAAATGGTATGGTCCAGGGCAGTATGGATGCCTCTAGATCAGATGGTATGGTCCAGGGTAGTATGGATGCCTCTAGATCAAATGGTATGGTCCAGGGCAGTATGGATGCCTCTAGATCAGATGGTATGGTCCAGGGCAGTATGGATGCTTCTAGATCAGATGGTATGGTCCAGGGCAGTATGGATGCCTCTAGATCAGATGGTATGGTGCAGGGTAGTATGGATGCCTCTAGATCAGATGGTATGGTCCAGGGTAGTATGGATGCCTCTAGATCAGATGGTATGGTCCAGGTTGGTATGGATGCCTCTAGATCAGATGGTATGGTCCAGGGTAGAACGGAAGCATCGTCGAAGCCTCCTGGTCTCCAACTTCCTCTTCAAAAAAGAGTCCTCACTTCCTTCTTGAGCTCCCTTCTTCTTCCACTGGGCCAGCGCGGTCGAAGGGGGCCATGGACATCCCAAACACCCTGTGGAACTCCTCGCCTCAGCATGGACAGCGTACTTCACATTCATGCTGCTGACAATTCATGTCCCACAGAGATCATGTTTAATATTTAATCCATACGCCAGCTTGATTCATCGCTCGGCTTTCAATTGGTTGTCACGTTTTAAAGTGTTGCTGAGGAAACTGCCGATCGGGTTACCGGCATCGTCCTGTTGCTCAGTGAGCCCTAGTGGTCTAAGCATGAAACTGATTTCAGTTACATACTGTACTGCCACACATCCATCCATACGTCCACACCAAATCACCCCCTGCCAGCAGCCAATGGTGGATAGATCTGACCATTTTGGCGGGGTAAACAAAATGTAGGGTTACATAATTAAAACAACTTGATGGGTAGATATTTCTACACTGGCAGGTCGTAAGAAAACATCTTAAAGTTAATCTTGGACCCTACAACCGCCATCGTGACGAATCATAACTCCTTCTATACATCCATCCCTCCATCTATAGCTTCATCCACCTCTCCATCCGCCCCTGCTCACCTCCAGCCGAGCTCGGTCCACGTCGGCGGGGAGGCTGTGCTGTCCTCTCACCGTGACCACCAGGTGTCGTACGGGTATATCTGAGTCACACGGAAAAAACCATGAACGACAGCACAACAAATAAAGCCCACAAATACACAGGGCAGTCGGACAGACACACACACACACACACACACACACACACACACACACACACACTTCTATACACATGCGTATTTTAAATTCCTGCACTGTGTAGATACACTTCATAACAGTTGATTCAAGCAGCCACCGGGCCCACGGAGGAGGGGCTGGGTTCTTCTTTACCTTGTATTCTGGAAGACAAGCAAGGAGAACAGAACGGGGATGAGTGACAGTAAGGCTGGCGGATGTTGTTGTGTAACGCAGTGGAGGAGAGAGAGAGAGCTCGACGGAGAGGACTGCAGTTGCCTTCACATTCATCCCATTCATTACACCGACGGCGGTGCCCCGACCATGCAAGGCAACAACCGAACACGTCAGGAGCAGTTAGGGTCAGGTGGCGTCTTGCTCAGGGGACACCTCCACACTAAGCTAGGAGGGGGAGGAAGCCCGGGGATCGAACCAGCAACCTCCCTGTTGCCAAGACACGTTTCACCAATTAAAACCAACAAATATAGTCTGCGAATCGTGGCTTTAGCTGTGCTTCATCGTTTTATTTCATTCTATTGGACCCTATAATGTGTTGTTATTACTGTTTGATGGTGTACAGTATATTCTTGGTTTCTTTTCTTTCATTTGTGTGCGTTATGAATAAAGTTTGATTGATTGAATTGATTGATTGATTGATTGATTGATTGATTGATTGATTGATTGATGATTGATTTGATTGATTGATTGATGTCATTCCGGTGGCCCTACCTTTGATCTGCCAGTTGACCGAGTTGTCGCTGTCGTAGTGATAGCAGTCTCCGCCCGCACTGCCCGGCTGCAAGACAACATGAGCAGCGGGTGAGATGAACGGTCTGTTACTGTCTGTACTGTCTGACTGTTGGCGTTGAGAGATCCTCAATGACAAGTGCCGGGCAGCTGTAGCCACCGGTCGCATTCAAACACACAAAGAGCGAGGAACAGGAACAGCGAGGAAGACTTACTCTGTTGAGTCCGTTCCGGCCGTAGCCCGGCAACGAGGCGCATCTGTTGTATGTATCCAGGAGGGAACAGGATCTGCCTTACACATGCAACAATAAGGAACATTAGACACCAAGCTAGATATCCGGGAGGGACCGTTACCCAAATGTTCTCCACAGAAGGTGAAGCAAAAAAAACCACAGATATTACTGTATATTAAATTTACATTTACATTTAGGGCATTTGGCAGACGCTTTTATCCAAAGCGACTTACAAAGAGAAATACAGTAGATAGATAGATTTTGGTGTCTTTTACATCTTCATCCAAATGGATGTATCATGTATGTCGTACATCCTGGCACTTAGAATAGACTACATGCCAGCATCTTAACTATCAGTTTACCAACAAGGGCTTAATGTAGTGATTAAGAGTGCTTGAACACAGAATTAATAAATTCAAGCCCTTCAATGACCCAGGTCTATTTAGATTTTTCAAGGACACACTTTCAAGGAATTCAAGGAGCCCTGGAGGAACAAGCGGGACAATATGAAGAATGGCCATGGTTCCACCCCTCAGCATGCTGGGATACGTGGCGGACGTTACCACCACACCGGGAGCGTAGACTAGGGATATTTGACAGTACAGCTTTGATTTAATCTAGAAGGATGAAGAGCATACAATGTATGGGGAATCAGAGGCCCAACAATGTAAGAAGTTGGGCCCCAGACCTCGAGAGGCTGATAATCATTGGTTTAGACACACACTGTGCTGATGAGACTAACTGGTGCCCTGTATAGTGTGTTGTGGCGTCGCAGCCTAAATTTGAGTGGACTAATCTGCTTCCCTATAAAGTGCACTGTACACATAATGCATCGTAAGTGCACAGCTGATGCAGGTCATGTTCATATCGGCTCCCATGTTCCCTCATTCCCTATTTAGTGAACACTATACAGTACACTATTTGGGGGAATAAGTACACAGGAAATTCTGACACTAAAACTACAATGTCCGTCCTTCCGTGTCTGAATCTCGTCGGCACAAAATTCAGACGTGGAGAGAAAAGAGTTACTGGGTCAACCAAACATGAATGATGTTCGCAGTCCGGCCCTGATACAAATTGTACAGTAGTTGTACACTTGAATGTCTGCTTGCAATTATTTTTCCCGAGACTTCTGGTTTCAGAGGTAGTTAAGATATTGAAACCAGTAATAATCTATAATAATGCAGAGGCAATTATGTAATATGATAAAGAGTAGATATTTATATAGTCTTACAGTTACAACCGGCCCTTTGAGGGCAACCATAATGCTGATGTGGCCCGGGATGAAATTGAGTTTGACACCCTTGGCTCACTTGTTACCTCATTCCCTATTTAGTGAACACTATACAGTACACTATGTAGGGAATTATGCAGGAAAGTATGCAGGAAATTCTGACACTAATTTTGTGCTGGAAATCCATTGATGTGACGTATATTGGTTGCTTAAACAAGCAGACTGGGGCTATATGTCACCCTGTGACAGCTCGTTAGCATAAAGGACCTGTATCTGTTGGACCATCTCCATTGGATGAATCCAATAGAGAAGAAGTACGTGTGCATCAGTTGTACACTTATTTTACGGTGCATTATGGGTATTAATTTGTGCACTATATAGGGAACCAGAACACTACAAAATGGTGACACCTTAAGTCGTGTACTGATTTTCACACTATATCCCATGATGCATAGCGGTCACTACGTAGAGAATATGGTCACTAGTAGATGACATGTAATGACACCAGGACAACAGCAGAGGGCAGTAGAGATAAACTACCTATTTGGTACTCTGCGCTCAAATGTATGTTTCTATCTCCATGTAACTTCTGCCACACTCCCAATCCTGTGTGTGCATGCATGTGTGCAATGGTGTGTGTGTGCGTGTGCGTGTGTGATTGTGTGTGTGTGCACTTGTGCATGCAGTGATGGTGTGTGTGTTCTGTGGTGTGTGTGTGTGTGCATGCGTGCGATGGTGTGTGTGTCTGTGTGTGCATGCGTGCAATGGTGTGTGTGTGCGTGTGTGTGTGTGTGTGTGTGGGTGTGCGTGTGTATGTCTGTGTGTGCATGCGTGCAATGGCGTATGTGTGCGTGTGTGTGCGTGTGTGTGTGTGCGTGCGTGTGTGTGTGCATGTGTGCATGCGTGTGCGTGTGCGCGTGCATGTGTGTGCATGCATGCAATGGCGTGTGCGTGTGTGCGTGTGTGTGTGTGTGCGTGTGCATGTGTGTGTGTGTGTGTGTGTGTGTGCACGCACTGCTTCTCTTACTTTGTGATTGCAGTGTCGGAGCATCAGAGTAAGTTTAGTTTGTCATGAACAATCATCTGTCCCCATTCCTCCTCTGTATATATTTTATATACATGATGTGCACCACAGGGTTTGTGTGCTGGGACACACTATGCATGTTCATGTCGTGTTGATCTGACCTCATTGGACTTTGATCATGGCACGACAGTCTTGACCCATATAGCACACATATCATGAGTGGCCTGATTCAGACGTCTGGGACTCCTACACAGAGACATGGCTGTCTCCTTCTGACAACCTCAGAGGTTTACAAACGTACTGATGAGTCACTTACCACTGTCGGCACTGTAGAGTGACCGGGGAAGCTAGAGAAGAGAGAGAGAGAGAGAGACAGCAAGAGAGACAGAGAGAGAGGGACCAAAGAGAGAGGACAGGAGAGATAATCTTAGCAGGAAATATAGTCTAAATATATAGACAGGCACAAAAAAAGACAGATGGATGGCACATAGAGAGGCAGACAGAGAGACAGAAGAATGAATGCATGCATGTGTCTGTGTGTGTGTGTGTGTGTGTGTGTGTGTGTG
>PIJE02002046.1:16605-34105 GCA_002895965.2 Coryphaenoides rupestris | reverse complement strand
GCATGACAGTAATCAATGGGTGGATTCTATGGCTGACTGAGTGAAGCCAGAGAGGAGATAAACTACAAAAAAAAAAGCTACACTTGAGGAAGGTGTAGGCGGGAAAGTGGGACAACTTGGTGTTACTGTGATTGGCTGGCAGGATTTTCCATCCTACCTTGTTCAGATTAAGATTGGAGCCATCGTCCTCGCCCCCGGACGAAAACCTCCTCACCCTCTGGACTGGTGAGAGAGAGAGAGAGAGAGAGAGAGAGAGAGAGAGAGAGAGAGAGAGAGAGAGAGAGAGAGAGAGAGAGAGAGAGAGAGAGAGAGCATGGAGGCGTATGTGTGTGGAAGAGAGACATGGAGATGAGTGGGGGGTGAAGTGGTAGAAAGAGAACAAAGGAAGGAAAGAAGAAATAAATAGAATGATAAGATAGAGCGAGAGCACGGAGTAGAGAAAAATGATCTCTAATAGTGGAACAGTGACAGTCGAAGAGAGGGCTTCATCTACAGTATGTGTTCCTATGTTCAGACCAGTGGTTCTCAAAACAACTTCCTACTAATGGACCTCCTTCTAAGACATCTCTCCATCCAGCACAAAACATTTTGGGGAGGAAAATAAATGAATGCTATTGGCTGTGAACATGAACATTAAACGGGTGTTGGAAATACCAAATTTAGCGACTTTCGTCATTTATTGGAAAGGTTATTGTTCGTACTGAGATGTACGCAACATTGCATTGAGGTGGTATTCAAATCCAAGTCGTATTTATTAAGGTTGAATTATCTTTTGTGAAATTGTCCATCGCAAATATGAAATGTTCCGAGTACCCCCTGCAGTTCCTTCAAAGTACAGCTCGGGGCACACGTACCCCCCGGGGAGCTGAGGACGGGCTCGGTGTGTTACGAGGAGGCCGTTCAGCTGTTACACTGCGGTGAGTGCATAGCGCTTGGTTTGCGTCTCCATTCGTGTGTGTGTGTGCCTGGCTGGCTGCCTTGCGTGCACGTGTGTGTGTGTGTGTGTGTGTGTGTGTGTGTGTGTGCGCGCGCGTGAGGTTGTTTGACAGAAAACGATGCGAGAGAGACATTTAATCATATTTGATCATATTTTACATTTTTTTATCACTAATGGACGCATCCAAAACCATCTGAACGCAGTGTGCCTTGGCACCGGCGTGCGTTTCGTGTCCTGCCAATAAAGCACTCCGGCCTCCAGGTGAGTTATTCGACGACGGTCCGAGGACCCCGTGGGCTGCGGACAGAGGGCATCCCGGCCGGAACGGTCCCTTTATGTCATTCAGCGGGGGGGGGGGGGGTGTAGGGGGGAGGCGGCATCACCAGCGTGGGGAGAAAGTTGCAGAGCTAAGCCTATTTTAACAGTGCGCCGTTTATTTTAGCTCCGAATGGCAAATGAAACAATGCCTTTTTATTGTCTTATACTTATACCCCCTGGAACACAATGGGAACGCATCGCCACTGCTGGACCAATTCCAACTTGTTACTTATTTAATCATTTAGCAGACGCTGCCCTCCATAGGGACTCGTGTGGAATACAGAGACGGGTCATTAAGGAGCAGGTAGGGGTTAGACAGTACAGAGACAGGGTCATTAAGGAGCAGGTAGGGGTTAGACAGTACAGAGGCAGGTCATTAAGGAGCAGGTAGGGGTTAGACAGTACAGAGACAGGTCATTAAGGAGCAGGTAGGGGTTAGACAGTACAGAGACAGGTCATTAAGGAGCAGGTAGGGGTTAGACAGTACAGAGACAGGTCATTAAGGAGCAGGTAGGGGTTAGACAGGTCATTAAGGAGCAGGTAGGGGTTAGACAGTACAGAGACAGGTCATTAAGGAGCAGGTAGGGGTTAGACAGTACAGAGACAGGTCATTAAGGAGCAGGTAGGGGTTAGACAGTACAGAGACAGGTCATTAAGGAGCAGGTAGGGGTTAGACAGTACAGAGACAGGTCATTAAGGAGCAGGTAGGGGTTAGACAGTACAGAGACAGGTCATTAAGGAGCAGGTAGGGGTTAGACAGTACAGAGACGGGTCATTAAGGAGCTGGTAGGGGTTAGACAGGTCATTAAGGAGCAGGTAGGGGTTAGACAGGTCATTAAGGAGCAGGTAGGGGTTAGACAGTACAGAGACAGGTCATTAAGGAGCAGGTAGGGGTTAGACAGTACAGAGACAGGTCATTAAGGAGCAGGTAGGGGTTAGACAGTACAGAGACAGGTCATTAAGGAGCAGGTAGGGGTTAGACAGTACAGAGACAGGTCATTAAGGAGCAGGTAGGGGTTAGGAGCAGGTAGGGGTTAGACAGTACAGAGACAGGTCTTAAGGAGCAGGTAGGGGTTAGACAGTACAGAGACAGGTCATTAAGGAGCAGGTAGGGGTTAGACAGTACAGAGACAGGTCATTAAGGAGCAGGTAGGGGTTAGACAGTACAGAGACAGGTCATTAAGGAGCAGGTAGGGGTTAGACAGTACAGAGACAGGTCATTAAGGAGCAGGTAGGGGTTAGACAGTACAGGGACAGGTCATTAGAGGGTAGCAGGTAAGAAACAGGTCATTAAGGAGCAGGTAGGGGTTAGACAGGTCATTAAGGAGCAGGTAGGGGTCAGACAGTACAGAGACAGGTCATTAAGCCCTAGTTAGCCTACAGGGAGACGGGGATGTTGTGGAAGGAGAGAGCGGAGGGAACCTTTAGGGGAGCCGGTGTAAGGGTAGTAGTTGGAGTCGGGGTGGTAGAGGTCATTACAGTTGGATGCAGAGACGGTGCTGGGGTTGGAGTTAAGGTTGCCGTTGCTTCTGCTCTTATTGGCTGATGGAGAGACAGGTGGTTCTGACAAGGAGAGAGAGACCGAGTGTGACAATGACGAAGAGATATTTCTGCATTATTTTGAATCAAATTTGTGTTGAATTATTCACACAAAATTATTATCAGAATTATTATTGTAGTATAACACACATATGCACATGTATGTCCTGTCCACAACTCAGCGTACGGTCCTACCTTGCCTCTTGTAGATGGGAGGCTTCCTGTAGATGTTCTGTAGATGGTCATTAGAGGCTGGACAGAGAGAGAGAGAGAGAGAGAGAGAGAGAGAGAGAGAGAGGAGAGAGAGAGAGAGAGAGAGAGAGAGAGAGGCAGAGAGGCAGAGACAGAGACAGAGAGACATAAAGTAAGAGACAATCAATGTATTTAAGGAGAGGTGATGGAGAAAGGAGAAATGGTAAATGGATTGCATTTATATCGCCTTTATCCAAAGCGCAATGTAGTTGCCTGACGTTCACCCATTCATACACCGACGGCGGTGTCAACCATGCAAGGTAACAACCAACACGTCAGGAGCAGTTAGGGTTAGGTGGCGTCTTGCTCAGGGACACCTCGGCACGTAGCTAGGCTGAGTCGAGGGATCGAACCAGCAGCCTTCCAGTTGCCAGACAACCGCTCTTACCTTACAACCCCTTTGTGTGTAAACGAGAAGAGAGCAGAGAAGACATGAGCAGAGTGGAGTAGACAGGAGAGGAGATACAAGGAGAGGAGAGGAGAGGAGCAGAGAGGAGATACAAGGAAAGGAGAGGAGAGGAGCAGAGAGGAGATACAAGGAGAGGAGAGGAGCAGAGAGGAGATACAAGGAGAGGAGAGGAGAGGAGCAGAGAGGAGATACAAGGAAAGGAGAGGAGAGGAGCAGAGAGGAGATACAAGGAGAGGAGAGGAGCAGAGAGGAGATACAAGGAGAGGAGAGGAGAGGAGCAGAGAGGAGATACAAGGAGAGGAGAGGAGCAGAGAGGAGACACAAGGACGAGGAGAGGAGCAGAGAGGAGATACAAGGAGAGGAGAGGAGAGGAGCAGAGAGGAGATACAAGGAAAGGAGAGGAGCAGAGAGGAGATACAAGGACGAGGAGAGGAGCAGAGAGGAGATACAAGGAGAGGAGAGGAGAGGAGCAGAGAGGAGATACAAGGAGAGGAGAGGAGAGGAGCAGAGAGGAGATACAAGGAAAGGAGAGGAGAGGAGCAGAGAGGAGATACAAGGAGAGGAGAGGAGCAGAGAGGAGATACAAGGAGAGGAGAGGAGAGGAGCAGAGAGGAGATACAAGGACGAGGAGAGGAGCAGAGAGGAGATACAAGGACGAGGAGAGGAGCAGAGAGGAGATACAAGGAGAGAGGATATGGGACTCAGATGAACCCCCATCACCCACTCATGTCTTCCTGCGGTACGACACCAAAAGTCCATTCCAGTCATACACGTATTTTTTTTACAGGCACCATTACCATAAACCTGCCAGCAGGGATAATGGACGGCGATGGGGGAGGCGTGGCCGAGCATCCGGACGGCCTGATTGACGCGCGGAGAGCCTGATTCATGTGAGGCCGTTAAAGGAGTGAGACTGAGGCGACGCAGATGGTGGTGCATGGAGAGAGGGGGGCGTGTCACGCAGGGGAGGGGAGGGGAGGGGTGCTGGAGCGATGGGAGGATGAAAGCTCGGGCGAAAGAAGGAGTAGAAGAAGGTCGAAGGAAGCCGGAGAAGTGCGGTGTTCTGGGGAAACAAACCAATGCCGCCGTAGGAAATGGCTTCTTCTGTTTGAACAGCAGCAGCAGCAGCAGCTGGTGCTTCCAAACTCAGAACCGTTGTTTTTTTTCCCAAAAAATGTTCCTCGGTTCCTTGGCCTGCTTCCGAGGACGAAATGGATTTCTACAAATCTCAGGGCTGAAAATAGAACAGCGAAGGTTTGGGGTGTTCTCTCTCTCTCTCTCTCTCTCTCTCTCTCTCTCTCTCTCTCTCTCTCTCTCTCTCTATCTCTCTCTCTCTCTCGCTCTCTTCATGAAAACGGCTTTCATGGAGGAGGTGTGCATGCAAGTTGGCGATCTTTAATGTTTCAGTGATGCAGGGCCCTGCTGCGTTCCTCCTGCGTTGGTCCACACAGAGACAAAGCATAAAAGCTACAAGAGAGAGACAGAGAGAGAGAGAGAGCGAGAGAGAGAGAGAGAGAGAGAGAGAGAGAAAGAGAGAGAAAGAGGGAGAGAGAGACACAGAGACAGAGAGAGAGAGCGAGAGAGAAAGAGAGAGCGAAAGAGGGAGAGAGAAAGAGAGAGAAAGAGGGAGAGACAGAAAGAAAGAGAAAGAGGGAGAGAGAGAGAGAGAGAGAGAGAGAGCGAGAGAGAGAGAGAGAGAAGGGGGGAGAGAGACTACATTTCTACAAAAAAGAAACAGACGATCTGCAAACACAATGTTCCTCATTAATGGGCGAGGGAAGAAAGTGAAGGGAGGAAGCGGCCATCAAAGCGTGCGTCTCAGCGGCAGGGTTCGACGGCAGCGACCGCGCTCGGCGACCCCGCTGGGCGCAGGCAAGACGCTCTCGCTTTCTGTGCCAACGCATCTCTGAGCATCCAGCGTTCGACGACCCAGCGCCCACGTCCGCAGTGGGCGCCCGTACACCCGGCTCAGCTCCGGGTGCCATCCACCTGCTGCCTTGTAGGTCAGCAACCCGTCATTGTGGAACACGGCACACTGTTGTCACCGTGGCCCACGAAGAAGAACACCTTTGGTTCGCTCCACTTTTGTCATACTGTGGCAATACAGAGTCCGTCGGGGAGCTAATCTTGGGCGCAGGAGATCCACAATGCCGCAGCCGAACTTCTGGACGGGGAGAATACACAGAACTTGCGTTGTAAACCAGTAAGTACGCGGGGTGGAGTTACGCTGGGATTCCTGTTTTGTTATGGAGATGTATGTCTGGACTCGGAAAGAAGCTCATCTGTGAGTGGAACGATCGAGGCTTCAGTAGAGGATTTTAACCAATGTATCAGTCCTTCAGACTTCGGCAGCGGTAGAAGAGTCTTGTAATCTGGTGCACACCGCCCGTGCATTGCCTCAAGTTCAGTTAACTCTTCTAAAGCAAGAGTGTCGTCTGGTTTCACGTCAGAGTTTTTGCCTCGTAGTAATTTTGTAATTTTCTTTTTCTTTTTTGTTCAATCAAAGCCATTACAGTACATTGGAACCACATTATATCCCCATTCACACAGATGTGAGCTTGTCTGCCATCAGACTCTAGAGGTTAATCTAATCCATTCAAAACACAACACAAAAATAGCTGGAGCTTCAATTCTGGACGGGGGGGGGGCGAACGCCACCATCAACCCACCACTTCCACCCGCCGTCCACCCGCCGTCCACAGCGGGACCCCTGCATCGCCTGCCGTGACTACGTGGAGACCCATAGCCGGACTCTCGCTGAGATCGTATGCCACGGGGTGGACGCCGTGGTTACAATGATAGGTGCAGGGGTGAAGACGGAGGCGGGAGAGAGGTCAACGCAAGTCGACCTCGCTTTGGGACTAGCATAGCCACACATGTGTGCATACGTGTGTTTTTTTTCCGCTGCATTCGTGAGCACCTTCGACGTAGCAGAACATGCGTGCATTATGCATGTGTGTCAGGGAATTGCATTAAAGCGTCTATTTGCACGGTATCTTAACGGGAGGGTTAGTAGCGATGGTGCGCAGTCTGAGGCTGGGGGGGCGCGGGGGGGCGGGGGTTAATGCAGGGAGGCCTACCTGGTACATGGAAATGCTTGGGGGGCTTGGTAGGCGGTGGGTGGGGCAGACCTGGGGTCAAACTGATAGGGATTGGGTGAACTCCTGCCACTCCCAATACCTACAGTCAGCCCGTCCAATGAGAATGAGAGAAACATGATGATGAACAACAGCATGGAACAGACAGACACGTGAGGAAACAGACGCACAGACATCAGACAAACAGACAGACAGACAGATAGGTAGGCAAGCAGACATGATGATGATGATGATGATGATGGACACAATTATATGATAAATAAGTTATAGTATGTGAGTGTCTGCATGTGTGTGTGTGTGTGTGTGTGTGTGTGTGTGTGTGTGTGTGTGTGTGTGTGTGTGTGTGTGTGTGCGTGTTACCAGGCGTGTTGTAGTGCAGAGGGGACCCTCCATAGCGGCTGTGTGCTGGAGAGTCAGTGTAGGCGGGGCTTGAAGAACGTCTGGAGGTCCGCAAGTCAACACTGTCCAACAAGTCCTGGTCGAGAGACACAGTGAGAGAGAGAGAGAGAGAGAGAGACAGAGAGCGAGACAGAGACAGAGACAGAGATATAGAGAGGGAGAGAGGGAGAGGAAGAGAGACAGAGTGAGAGAGAGAGCAAGAGAGAGAGAGAGAGAGAGAGAGAGAGAGAGAGAGAGAGAGAGAGACTATGAAAAGCCATGCACGTTGAAAATTGTGTTTGCATGATCGTTATTTAGCGATGAATGTGAGAGGGAGTGTGACAGTCGGGTGCGTGAAGATCGAGAGCGCGGAGAAAATAAATCCATCAAGGCCTTTATGGCGGAACTTGCGTGTGTGTGTGTGTGTGTGTGTGTGTGTGTGTGTGTGTGTGTGTGTGTGTGTGCGCGTGCATCGACGCAACCGTGACCTCACCTGAGAGTACGGAGATAAGGTGCCGCGTGACTGCAAAGAAGCAGAAGCAGACGTGTTACAGGAGATGTTACAGAAGCTCAGACAAAAATCTGCATTCTAACCATCCTGATGGCTTTGAATGCGTTTCATTAAAGGGCGGGGGGGGCAGGGGGGGCAGGGGGGGCGTACGCTGCCCACATCAACGGAGACTCCAGACTCTTAATTGGGGCCTCCGGGACCTCAACCTTCACTGGGGGAGACGAGGGTGTGGTCATCCATCCATCCATCCATCCATCATCGGGTGACCCATCAAAACGTGACCTTCAACTCTAATCGGCGGGTCGATCGCTTGATTGCACAATCGTTGACGGTCTCCGGCCAGAAGACAGCAGAGCCCTGATTCTTATTCCAGTCGTCCTTCATCACGCCATCGCTAAAAAAATCGGTTTCTGTTTCGACTGTTTCTCGCTCTGCGGCGGCGAGACGCATCAATCTCAGCCCTGAGGGGAACCGCGGGATAATTGTGATGGTCTTACACAAATCTTACACAAACTACATCTTTAACAAACTACACAACAACAACAACAACAACAACAATCACAACAATCATAAGCAATTACACATAACAAATACACATATGGTGTGGTCCCTGTGTGTCAGCTATATGATTGATGACTGAGGGTGAGGGTGTGTGTGTGTGTGTGTGTGTGTGTGTGTGTGTGTGTGTGTGTACATTAAAGTGTGTGTGTGTGTGTATGTATGACCGTACCTGTCCACTATCAAGGGTGCCGTGGTGGAGTTTTGTGTGCATGTGTGTGTGTGTGTGTGTGTGTGTGTGTGTGTGTGTGTGTGTGCGTGCGTGTGTGTGTGTGTGTGTGTGCGTGCGCGCTTGTGCGAGCGTACCTGTCCCCCGTCGTGGAGGTGTGTGTGGGTGTGGTAGGCGTGGTAAGGGATGACGTCCGGGTGCTGGGTGTCGCGGAAGGCGGCCAGGCGCCTGTAGTTCGACACCCCGCTGTCCGCCTTGGTCTGAGAAGGAGAAAGAGACAGAAAGACAGAGAGAAGGCAAGAAAACAACAAGAGAAATAAATAAAGGATGAAAGGATGAAATACAGAAAGAAAGAATGAACGAACAAATCAAACATCAAAAAAGCAACTTAGCAATAGAATGAAAGGATGGGTGTAAGAAAAATAAACAGAATCAATTACAACCATTTTGACAGAAACAGAGGAAAGAAGCAAAATAGGGACAGACAGACAGAGAGGCAGACAAATAGACAGGCAGACAGAGAGGCAGACAGACAGACAGACAGAGACACAGACAGACAGAGACAGACAGACAGAGAAGTCAGACAGACAGAGATACAGACAGACAGAGAGGCAGACAGACAGTAAGACAGACAGAGGGCAGACAGATAGACAGCAGACAGACAGACAGAGTCAGAACAGAAAGACAGGACGAGAGACAGACAGGACCAGACAGAGAGTCAGACAGAGAATACAGAAACAGACAGACAGCACGAGACAGAGATACAGACAGACAGAGAGACAGACAGAGAAGAACATACAGAGGCAAGGCAGAGTCAGACAGAAGAAAGACCAAGAAACAGACAGACAGACAGGACAAAGATACAGACATGACAGCAGAGACAGACAAAAGAGACAGACAGGACACAGAGACAGACAGTAGAGACAGGCCAGACAGAAAGACAGAACAGACACAGAGACAGACAGGAGAGGACAGACAGACAGACAGGTGAGACGGTATGTTTTGAGGACAATACCCACGGTGGCAGGAAAGACACGTCTGGTATGACGTGACTCTAGATTGACAGCTATGACACCATGTGACACTGGGGGAGGGAGGAGGGGAGGGGAGGGGGGGATGGAGGGGGAGGAGTCTGAGAGGAAGGCACGTCCACCACAACATTGTGTTTGTGTGCGCCATCGTCCCCGGCAAAACACGGCTACTCACGCAGATGAGTCGGTGTGGCGAGCCGGTGCTGGAGCCCGGCGGGGAGATAGACGCCGTCTCGGACGCACGACGCAGCTGTGGGCACACACACGCACGCACGCACGCACGCACGCACGCACGCACGCACGCACGCACCACGCACGCAACGCACGCACGCACGCACAGCACAGCACGCACGCACCACACCACACACACACACACACAAGCCAAAGATGCAAATGAGTCATTACAGGAGTCACTGTGATGCCCCAGCTACACCAGGCATGCTGGGGGAGTTAGAGACTGGGAGACCCAGTGTACCTGTGTGTTCTCGAAAGTGGACGGAGGGAAACATTCAAAAACTTTTTGCAAAACATCAACTTTTCTACTCCTATTATTATTATTACTGTTACCATGTGATTAAGCTCCTTATTAAATAGCCATTACTATTTAATGTCAATTTTAGGTCAACGGCCACTCCTGCATTATTCATTAAAGGACTTCATGTCACTGGGTTGATGATCTTGATTGGCTGGTAGAAACCAAACACACATCTGACAGCGGTAGTGGAGGCAATTAAGTCTTAGCAGAGCAGAAACGGCTCCCTGGAGAGCATGTGTGCCGGGGAAGCGCTTCGCTACGCATGGCGTCTGCGGCCAGCAAAGCTTCTCCAATTGATTAACATGCGAGACGGACGCTCACTCAGCACCGCGGTGCAACGTGTGTCCGACGCCGAGCCCTGACCCTGCAGACCAATCTGACGGAGAGGAGGAAGAACCAGTTGTTGAAGCTGTAGAGTTACTAAAAATACAAATGTTATTGAATTATTGTCGTTCTAATAGGTTAACTAATTTCGAAAAAACACGGGAGACCGAAGAATCTACCCGACGATAGATGAACATAAATATAATTGTTTGGGTCGTTAAGTGTGCGGAAGGCAAAAATGTTGCGCTTTCACGAACCGATTCCATTCAAAAACCAAAACTATTCATGTTAGCAAAACGGAAGCTTTGCAAGTGAGTTGATCTTAATGACATCCAGAGTAGTAGCCGCCATCTTCAATCATGTGAATAAAATCGGTGTGGTTATATTAGTTAGTTATGATTGGGTGAGTTAGTTTTAGTTAGTTTGGGTGAGTTAGTTTTAGTTAGTTTTAGTGAAAGCACGTCTTCTTCTTGATGCACTTTTAGATGTCAATCAAACTGCTATTAACACAACGCCCAGTCAATCCTGGAAAAATCTCTGATGATTTCACCTGATTGACAGCTGTGGTGGCAAACCACCAGAAGTAGAAGGATCCTCCATGCTGGAGACCGATATAAAAAGCCAAACCCATTTGTACTCCCAGGAGTAATTTAGTTCACTTTCCCAGCCCGGCTTCAAAATGTTTTAGGGGAAGAGGGGACATTGATGGTGAAATGAATGATGAGCGTGGATTCTGCTGACACTGGGAGACAGAACCGGGTCGTTCTGGGCTGAGTTTCATCTGATCTCTGGAGAACAATGAAAACTACTGCACCCAATGTCAGCTCCGCTCGGCCGTGCCTGAGCCGCTGAGCAGGAGGAACGCGCCGGAATCTGCTGGTTCATCGGGGCTGTGGGCAGCGGCGATGGGAACACGGCTCGCGCTCGGAACCATCGATTATTTATAGATAGATTATTACATATATTAGATTGCAAGGGGAGCCGACACTCACCCTCAGCTTCTTCTCCATGCGGATTGCTTCTTTACACATCGGATGCCAAACCTCTGCACCTGCAAAACACACACGTGCACACACACACACACACACACACACACACACACACACACACACACACACACACACACACAACACAGACACAAACTTTGAGCTTGAGCAGTGAGGGTTTATGTGATCGGATCTCAACACAAGGAGAACATGTTCACACATTCAGTCCGTCATTCATTGAGCCACAGACACACAGTCGGCTGCTCAGACACACAATAAGATTGACATGTAACCACACACACACACACACCACACACAACACACACACAAAAGACACACCGACAGATAGACAGCAACATAAATTGGAACAAGAAGACGACCCCTTCTTGTCGAGAAGGCAGGTCATGAGAGAATACGGAGAGTAACAGAAAGAGAGAGAGAGAGAGAGAGACAGAGAGAGATAATGGAGAGCAGGAGGCGAGGAGGAGGGGAGAGCCTTCATCAGGAGGAAATGAAGAGAGGAATAAACGAGTAGAGAGAAGAGAGTTACAACGGAACATAAAAGAAAAAAACAATTCAATAATATTTTAAAGCAGTAAACCACTTATGTTATACGCGAGGCACACACACACACACACACACACACACACACACACACACACACACACACACACACACACACATAATGAGTAGTGTATTTGACGGAGGGTCGTTTCCCAGGCCAGGGGCCCGGTGCAGGGCCTTAGGACGGCCTGATAGCCTATCATGGCTCCAATACACAGGCCAGAGTACACACATAAATCTGACTCTGACTCACACACACACACACACACACACACACACACACACACACACACACACACACACACACACACACACACACACACACACACACACACACACACCAGACAAACACAACAGACACACACGACAGACATCAGCCACACACTCATGAACACACACATGCATGCAAACACACACACACACACGCACACATGCATTATGCACACACACACACACACACACACACACACACATAAAATCAATAGTGTAGACAGGAAGCATTGGAGGGGGGGTGGGGGTGGGGGGTGATTCAGTGGGCTGTCCCACCCACACCACACATCTCCAGGCTGTCTGGCTGATATACAGTCTTGACTCCACTACTCTGCTCTCCCACATGCAGAGACAGAGAGGGGAGGTGGCGAGGGAGAGAGATGGAGTGAGTGAGTGAGTGAGAGAGATGGAGAAAAAGAGAGAGAGAGAGAGAGAGAGAGAGGGAGAGAGAGAGAGAGCTAAAGTCCAATTTAATGGCTAAATAAAAATCAGAAGAGCAGAAAATGTGGCTGAGAAAGATTAAACTGTACAGGGCATTTCCTTTTGTTATGGAATCTGGAGTATTTACTTTGTTGTAATGCATTAACTCCGACATTCATGCAAAAAATGAATGTGTAAAAAATCAATCAATCAATATAAAACATCAACTAACTGCTAGCTGTTCCGAGACCTGAAGCCGCTCTGCGAGCCGCTTGATAATTCTTCAAACTTGTTTCAACCAGAAGTTCCTGCAGCCGCTCCGATATTGATCGCGTTTTTGAAATTTCCGTGACAAAAATAGACTCGAGTCGTACAAAGAATTGCTGCCATCTTTTTTGGCTCGCGCTGCGAAAAGGAGGCGAAATTCTCCCGTCTGTGTGTCAGCTGCATGACTGTGTGTGTGTCAACGTATAGTAATGTCTCTTTCCATACGATTGGTTTCAAGGTCCACATAGCACGGCTGATGCACTCCAAAATAAAATATTATATATTTAGATTTCTTCCTTTTTTTTTCTATTTAAATACATTTCTTTTACACAGGAAGGCATTTAGTTTGAGCTAGATTCCAGTTTGCATCTACTACCGTTCTGTTTTAGGCCTCTACAGCACAGCTTTGAACCGCTAGATGCATTGATAAATTACTTTTATTATGACACGTAGATGTAGATATTATGGTGGTCTTAGTGGTCTGGGAACACTTAGTGGTCACTTAGTGGTCTGGGACCCACAGAGGACACTCAGGCGGGAGTCTAACAGACTATAGAGACACTGCTCTGCCTTGTGGGCGTGGCATGTAGCTCCATTCTAGTTACAGACAATAAGTGACATGTTTGCGTCCGGTTTTAAGATTTGTATTGAACCGCGAGGACGCTCAATGTATCCACGTTGTCAATGTCTTGAATCTTGAGTCTTGAATGGTGGGATGGTCATTCTGTCTCTATGTAGAGAATCAACAACAGGCTTAAATACACACTTGGTCCAGCAAAATAATCCACCTTCACTCAACACAGGCAAAATATACACACACACACACACACACACACACACACATGTACACACACACACACACAAATACACACATGCACACACCACTTGTCCATTCTAGACATGCATTGAAGGATTGATTGCTAACGTGTGTGTGTGTGTGTGTGTGTGTGTGTGTGTGTGTGTGTGTGTGTGTGTGTGTGCGTGTGTGTGTGTGTGTGTGTGTAATGGAGTGCATCTCAAGAGGGTGATTGCTCACTCCTACCCGTCCAAACTCATCAGAAAGAGTGAATGTAACCTTGGACACATTCTCTGTAGCTGAATGTAGACACGCACACACGCACACACACACACGCACACACAAACACGCACACACACACAAACATAAACACATACATACACACAATACACACACACACAATAAAAACATGGAGCACTATTACACCTAAAGACCTAAAGACCTGAGCACATGCATCGTACTCTCACTACAGCCTCCCCCCAACCACACCCACACACACACACACACACACACACACACCCCACACACACACACACACACACACACACACACACACACACACACACACACACAGACACACACACACGCATGCGCAGCAGGTAGAAGGTGGGATATGTAGGGGGGTAGGGGAGCAGCTGCATGTCAATGAGGCGTAGCGGGAGGCATCCACCTCCGCGGCGCCAATGAGCCGCCGCAGCAGAGGTGCTAGCGGTGCGCTACGTTGTTCAGCGACAACGTGCGCACCGTTTAGCCGCCGCCGCGCACTTCACCTTGCGCCGCGACCATATTAGCAGCCGTTAGCAGCCGGCGGTCAAGTCTCCGATCCCTGATCGCCGTGCGCTCCGGGCGGACGAGATGTTCACCGGGTTGCTTTTGTTTTTGGGAACAAAGGTGACGATGATAAGCCCTTCTTTTAATATACATTTAAACGTGACATTTATTGATCTATATATATATATAGAAAGAGAGAGAGAGATAGATATATATACACACATAGACACCCCCCTCCCCCCACACACACACACACACACACACACACACACACACACACACACACACACACACACACACACACACACAATCAAACAAGCCTTTGGTAATTCCATGGGGCTTCTCAGGGGGGGTTCCAGGGTGTCAGTCTCTATGCAGGCTATGGAGCTCCGGCTGAAAGGTAATTCACTCCTGACATTCTCTACGGGAATACATCAAGATAGTGTGCGGTGTGTGCGTGTGTGTGTGTGTGTGTGTGTGTGTGTGTGTGTGTGTGTGTGTGTGTGTGTGTGTGTGTGTGTGTGTGTGTGTGTGTGTGTGTGTGTGTGTGCCATTAATTGGTCTGTTGTGCTGTGTTACATGTGCGATCAATAAACTATATTACTGCACTTTGTCACAAGAACCCATTGGTCAGGTGGCGGTATCCTCTCGTTTTCTCTCTCTCTCTCTCTCTCGCTCTCTCTCTCTCTCTCTCTCTCTCTTTCTTTCTTTCAATCTGTCCGCTATCAGCCATTATACACACGCACACACACCTAGACACAGAACACCACCGCTGGAGATGAGTGCGTGGCCCACACACACACACATACAAACACATTCCAGCCTTCCTCACCTGTAAGGTACATCTCCTCTCCCTCCAGGAACGTCATGTGACAGCGGGCACACCTGGCGCAACTTGGATGATAATGTTTCCCCCCGCCTGGCAGGGAGAGGATAGGAGAGGAGAGGAGAGGAGAGGAGAGGATAGGAGAGGAGAGGAGAGGAGAGGGAGAGGAGGAGGAGGAGAGGGATAGGAGAGGAGAGAGGAGAGGAGAGGAAGGAGAGGAAGGAAGGAGAGAGAGAGGAGAGGATAGGAGAGGAGAGAGGAGAGGAGGAGGAGGAGAGGAGAGGAAGGAGGAGAGAGGAGGAGGAGAGGAGGAGAGGAAGAGGAGAGGAGAGGATGGAGAGGAGGGAGAGGAGAGGAGAGAGGAGAGAGAGGAGAGGATAGGAGAGAAGGAGAGGATAGGAGAGGAGAGGAGAGGAGATAGGAGAGGAGAGGAGAGGAGAGGAGAGGAGAGGAGAGGAGATATGACGGGGTCCCAATGGAGAGGAGAAAAGCGTAGAAAGAGAAAGAGAGGAGAGAGGAGTGAGAATCAGCAGATTCAGCAATAAAAAGATGAGAGAGGATTGCAGAAGATGCTTTAATGGTGAATGGATTGCATTTATATTGCACTTTTATCCAAAGTGCTTTACAGTATTGCCTCGAATTCACCCATTCATACACCGACGGCGGTGTCAACCATTCAAGGTAACAAGGGATAGAACCAGCAAACTCCCTCCCTCTACCTCCTGAGCTACTGCCGCCCTGTTTTCGTTTCCCGCTTTAGTTTCATTCCGCTGTTCCAACACAGGACCATGAATGCACTGGTGCACACACACTGTGCTTGCATACACATGCAGTAGCGTGTACAGTGTATGCAGTGTGCAGTGTGCAGTGTGGATGTGAGCTGACGGACCCTCACCTCCAGCACTCTCCCGCTGATGAAGCTCCTGCAGCAGTCACATCGGATGCCAAACTGCTTGTGGTAGTCTGACTCACAGTAAGGCACGCCGTCCCTGAAGCAGAGCCAGAGAACCACATCAGCCTCAAGTCTCCAAGCCAGTACACCCGCAAATACGACCAATATCTACCAAATGTGACCAATCCATTCTACCAAATGTACAATTTGGTAGAATGGAGACATTTTATCCAAGGCGCACATTATACTGATGACTTAATTAACTGAAAGTAATTATACTTTAATGAATATACTTTCATTATGTATAATATAACAAAGAATGTGTGGATTACATTATAGCTGTATAGCAATGAATAAAGAAGTTGAATGTGCAGTCCAGTACAGTTTACATCATTGCATAAATTATTAGACAAGGAATGATGCATGTGGCAACAGAGGAGAGTTTCAAGTTCACTTCTAAAGCGCATTGAAGAAAGTCATCAATCAAGTCAAGGTTAATGGAGGACGTTGAACAGAAGGAAGACACAATGAGAGGACAGCAAGACACGTACTTAAGTTATTGTTGACAAGGGAGCACTGTCCAGCCACCACACACGAACACACACACAACCACACAGACACACACACACACACACACACACAAACACACACACACACACACACACACACACACACACACACACACACACACACACACACACACACAGACACACACACACACACACACACACACACACACACACACACACACACACACACACACACACACACACACACACACACACACACACACACACACACACACACACACACACACACACACACACACACACACACACACACACACGCACACACAGACACACACACACAGACACACACACACACACACACACACACACACACACACACACACACACACACACCTACACACACACACACACACACACACACACACACACACACACACACACACACACACACACACACACACACACACACACACACACACACACAGACACACACACACACACACACACACACACACACACACACACACACACACACACACACACACACACACACACACACACACACACACACACACACACACACACACACACACACACACACACACACACACACACACACACACACACACACACACACACACACACACACACAGACACACACAGACACACACAAACACACACAATTGTACTCTTACGTCTCATTCACGCTGCAAAGCCCAAATTTGTTGTTTTTTTTTGATCATAAGCGACTTGGCTCCGATTTTTTCGTGGAATCTGATATCGGCCACATTAATACATTAGACTGTATGTGAACAGCCAAAGAAAAAAATTGGACCTGAAGAAAAAGAATCTGAATTGATTATTAATTAACGCATCACAATCCAATCATACAATTCCTTGATTCCACAAAAGTCCAACGTGGTCTCTTGTCTTAGCAGCGCTGGATAAGGAGAGGCACCTACTTGCTGATGTATTCCCCAGTGAGGTTGCACCCGCATGTGTGGCATTTAAAACAGCTGACGTGCCACTGTCTCTCCATAGCCAACAGAGACTGGCCCTGCGTGATCTCCTCCCCACAACCTGAGCAGTCTGGGTGAGGAGAGGAGAGGAGGAGAGGAG
>PIJE02002046.1:10000-11507 GCA_002895965.2 Coryphaenoides rupestris | reverse complement strand
GGCTTGCCTGACGCGTTCAGATGCGGAGAATGGGATTATCAGCTGCAAGAATCAGGAGCAGTGCTGGGAATACACTGGAATGTCCTTCCATCCACACACACACACACACACACACACACACACACACACACACACACACACACACACACACACACACACACACAGACATTCATTTGAATAGTGTTGAATGGTGTGCTTAAGTTTGTCCTTGAAGTCTCTCTTCAGGAAGACGCCAGAGCCAGCCCAGTCCCACCATGACTGTGTGTTTTACCAGACTTATGGTCCCTTCTCACAGATAGCCAGAAGCAGGGTAAAGTAACTTCTTATTCCTGTAGTCTTGAACAATAGGTCTGTCGCAGCGCCAGCATGGGCAATGTATATTGACTGGACTAGTTGGGTCTATACTGGTACACTGCCAGACCTAAACCCAACGGACCCATCACTCATGCTATGAGCTACACCTGTGTTGCTCCTGCTGGGATAAATGATCTTCTAACAGGAGACAGACATCTTCCTACTAGCTGAGTGAATGTGTGTTGGCTTCGTATGTTCTTTGAGGAGGAGGTGTGCGTGGCTGACATCTGTGTGGAGGGGAGAACGAGGAAGGGGGCGTGTCTTTTAGACTGGATTAGGGGACAGGTGAGTCAGTGGCTGATCCTAGCATTGTCCATTTGCTAGTGCCGGGCAATATATGGATATTATATTGATATATCGTGATATGGGACTAGATAGATCGTCTTAGATTTTGGACATATCATGATATCATAGCATGGCATACGTCTTATCTTTTCCTGGTTGCATGGCAGCAAAGCCACCCCAAAAGACGTCTGAATTAGATTTTCATTGAGTTTATATTTCTGTTCATCTCGCGACCAGAGACACTGTCCATTGTGTTATGTTTAACCCTGTGTCTGCGACGCTCTCTTTATTTTTTGCATTCTTCATCATTCATTTGCGACGTGTTATTTCACGATTCATCATCGCTGAACATGCAATTAAATTCACATGAGGCATGGGCCCATCGTCAGTTGGTCTAGTGGGTCAGTACTGGTGCTCACTTTGACTTCATGGTTTACATGATTTACAGAAATAACAAACGAAACAAAGGCTGTGGATGGACTCGGTGTGCGGTGGAAGTGGTGACTCAGCACTCTTCCCTCCTTTCTTTTAAGTAAAACCCAATGTGTTTTCCGCTGCGTTTCCCAGCTGGTAATTAACAAGGATTTACTGCTACAGTATGGCGCTTCGAGCTTTTCGGAAGCACAATTCCGGTGGACTCAGCCCAAGCAGATCCTATTAAACCGAGCCGTTGTCATACAGAGTGGAGGTGTGAAGTGAAGACCCAACTTTAAACAGAACCACACTAAACTTTACTGCTCAGGAGGCATCTGCTCACTCGGTCACCGTGAATCACTGAGTGTGATCGCGGTGGCGGTGGCAGTAGAGGTTGGTTGCGAGGTGTTTTAGTGCCGACCGTGCACACAGCAGCAGCGTCCCGTCTTCATCT
>PIJE02002045.1:72656-80474 GCA_002895965.2 Coryphaenoides rupestris | reverse complement strand
TGTCACATTTGGTGCCCATCAACTCAGTAGTCTGTTCTCTTTCTCTCCCGTTCCCTCCTCAGACAGAGTCACTCAAATGTGTGGCGCTAGCCAGCAAGAACAGATCCCTGGCGGACTTTGAAAAGGTAAGCTTCCCTGCATTCCTCAATGCACCCACTCACAGCAAAGCAACTGATTCAGTGATGACCCTGCTGGTACCATTTGGATGATCCCACTGTTGATTCCTGTCATCGCTAGCCTCCAGCTAAGCGGATGCTAATCCGTGTCTGTGTGTCCATTGGATTTGTGAATACAGCTCATTCATCATGGTTGTAGGGCATAGAACATTGCTATGTAAATGGTGGTTTATTTATCTACCATTTATTACATGACCATTAATATTTACTACTTCCCCCAGTTACGATTGTGAATTTGTGTTTGCTTTTGGATTTTGCCAAAGGGGTTTACACCTGGTGGTATAATAGGGTCCCTTTAAGTCTTAGTCTTATTTAGTTACTATTCTTTTCAAGCGTTATGTGTTGAGATGTCTTCTGTCATGGAGGTGAATGTGATACAAAGAACCAGGAGTCTCTTCTTTCTCTCTGTAGGCGCTGACAGAGTACAAGCGTGAGCTGCGGGACGACCCCATCATCAGCACCCATCTGGACACGCTCTATGACAGCCTGCTGGAGCAGAACCTCATCCGGGTCATCGAGCCCTTCTCCAGGGTCCAGGTGGGACCGTCCACACATCCACATCCCCATCCCAACCCAACCCATTACCCGTGCACCTATCCAGCTGATCCATCCACACATCCCCATCCCAACCCAAAGGCCGGTTAGCTCAGTTGGTTGGAGAATGGTGCTAATCACGCCAAGCTCACGGGTTCAACCCCGTATGGGCCAAAGATTATGTTGAAATCAGCAATTTCTTCATGTTGTGGATCAATTGCAAACTTCTCTCAGAGGACCTTGTAAACTTAGCTTTGTGGCTATTTGAAACTGCTTCAAAAAAATGTACTCTTTGTAAGTCGCTTTGGATAAAAGCATCTGCCAAATGCCCCAAATGTAAATGATCCATATTGGACACATTGCTGCTAGAGATGGTGGTTGCAGGTCGAGCTCAAGACTCACTTGTTGAGAGTTCACCAACACGCCCTCCTTTGCACCGGACCACTCTCCTCCCTAACCCACTTCTACTTAACCCTAACCAGGGTTGGGGTCCCATCCCTTCCGGATACCAGCACTTTAATTATATGTTTGTGCGTCCGGCGCTTAACAATAGTACTTGGCATCGTTTTCTAGCCATCTTATCCTTGCTGTCTTGCTGTTGACGATTATCAGACTGATTATTAGTGCTTGAAACTTGTTCTAATTTTAATTGTATTGTACCGTTACCAATATATTGTTGTTTCATTCTCTGTGGACAAATGTTATTGCGCAAGTTCGTTTTGGACAAATGCTCTAATTCTAAATGTTATGGTCGTTGACTGTTCATATTCATGGTGTCTTTCCTCTCTACAGATAGCACACATTTCCACGTTAATCAAACTCAGCGAGGTGAGAATGTGATCGTTTTTGTTGGGTTTTTTTACATTTGTAAACATAATGCCATGCTTGGCCCGAGTTGTAGTATGAAGAATCTTTTTTTGCTACACAGGGAGACGTCGAGAGGAAGCTGTCCCAGATGATCTTGGATGAAAAGTTTCACGGTAGGCATACAAGGTCAAATCATCAGCCTGTTGCCCCGTACGGTACTTAGTGGGGATGGGGGAATTGATTCACGAGTATCGCGATTCTTTGCTTCCGTACGGACAGGTTAAATAATGGTGCGTTTGAACTGCATGGCATCAGCTCAACTCGGCTCCACTCGCTTTTGGTACCAGGTGCTTGTCTTCCACTGTGGATATAGTCCCTTCGTCTCAATGTGCCCGGTTGTCATAGCGACGCCTCTCGAAACTGCTGCGACATTGTCTTCAACGGTGGCTCTCGCTGCATCCTTTGGTTGGCGACCGAAAAAGAGAAACGTCTACACCACCTCAGCTGACCACGGTGTGGTTTGAGGCTTGCCATTTCTCCTGTGAATAAAATAAGCGGCCGCTACAGTAGCTTGGCTATTTTAGATCGTGGGTTGGTGCAGAGCTGTCATGTCTTCTCGCGCCATGGTGACACAAATACAGTGACGATACTCTCTTTGACCAATTAGTAGTCTGCAGTGTTTTCACGTCACCCTTTGCTGTTGCCTCAGCTCGCTTGGAACCTTGACGGAGTTGGTACCCAAAAAGGTTCCAGGTACCAACTTTTGCCTAATGGAAAACCAAAAAAAACGTGTCGAGCCACGTTGAGCTGGTACCATGCGGTGGGAAAGCAAGTGAATGGTATCGTCCTACAGAGGGTGCTATAGTGCGTTTGGCCATGATCAATTCCCATGAATTATCTTCTGTTCTGTTCGGCCACGCAAGATAAAGTTGCACACAAACAATTGCTATACCGCATCACAGAAGTCCCAGAGATCGCAATGCGTACAATCTCAGCACCCCACGGAAATGTACGTATCCTGAGGTCCCTGCGGATTCCCGTTCCCTCGAAGTTAAGTGGTCTTTTTTAGCGTGGTGTGTTTTCAGGACGTGGGGATGGTCTTCCTGCTCCGCCCTCGTCATTTCATGCTTGTGACTATGCGCCACTGACTTGATTTATAACACTGTGGTCCCGTTCATCCAGTACGGTCACGTTCAGAGTCAGACGTTGAGACATACTTTCATTTGTACTATTACTGTCTACTACACAACACATACGCACGGCATGAATGTAAAAAGATGAACTTTAGTTGACATTTATTAGTTCAACGTATTGCGTTCTGTGAAGCATCTGCCCTTTGCATTGCAAAAGAAACCTTTTGATCGAAATGTCACGTGGCATATACAAATGATCCTGTTGTTGTTGAAGTGGAGATAATGACATGCTTGCAGCTAATTAGAAACTGCAAGTTAATTACAACATGGCGCTAGGTGTATCCGGCTCCTGCATATAGAATTTTTACGATGGCCGTGTTGGCATCGGGTTGTTAAAGATGAGCGGCATCGGCAAGATATGCCGGACAGAATGTCTGAACACAACAGGAAATGCACAGTTGTGTACTGCTGCCTTCCATGGCCGAAATAGTGATTGGCTCTTCACATTTCTCTTCACATTTGCATTCTGTGTAGTAGGCGGGAGTAGCATGTCATATGTCCAAAGTCATATTTCCACGTAGTATGCGAAACGTGACTGCATACTGGGTGGCATAGCGAAGATTGTAGTGTGCAAACAATGTACAGTCGCTTGGATTACCCACAATGCATTTCAATAGGAGGACGACTTAGGAGGATGTCTTTATTTAAATGTCTTTTTGTTATTAATAACTTCTCCAACCTGAGACCAGCAACCCAAATGAACAGGCAACTCAAAGTCATTTAAACCATGTTTCTAATGGATATGTTTTTATTATTATTATTTAATGCAATCACATCCATAACCATATTGCACCGTTGGGTGTAAACTACAAAGCGTGACGTCGTCAATGACGGCCATCAGCTTGAAGTCCGTGACACCATAGCATGTCACTCACTAAAAGTTTGCCGGGAAACTACACACTCTAGTATGTAGTTTCAGATGCAGCCATCAAATATATATATTATGTGACACTCTTCAGGGGAATTGGAAGGGTCACTCGACTGAGTACAATAGTTTCAATGTCCACACCAGGGTAATATAGTTTAGTTAACCAGTTTATTATATTATAAACAGTTTATTATATATTATAGAGGTAGGGGTTAGTATTTGCCAGTCCGTAATCCACGAGAATCGTCGTCGTCCGTAGGCAGGGGTCGGTACACGTAGGCAGATTCTCGTACAGTCCAGGGTGGGGCTTGGATGCGGGTTGTCAGACAGGGGGGGGGTCACTCACGAAGCGGGGTCTCATTAATCCACGGGCACACAGCCAACTCTGTCTCTCCTCCCTCTGCACACAGCACGCTCCTCCAGTTTCGCCTCAGCTACTCCTCCAGTCCGTTATCTCGGCGTCCTTTTTATCCTCTCCTAATTAGGTTATTAATGAGCCGCACCTGTCCCCTTTTCGCAGGTGCGGCTGATTCTCCGCTGACGTCATCTCTCCTCGAGATAGACGCGAGCGGCCTCTGTCGGCCATCTGAAATATCATCCATTCATCACCTCTCCCCCGGCTGCCACAATATATATATGTGTGTGTGTATGTGTGTGTTTGTGCACGCGTGTGCTCCAGGCATCCTGGACCAGGGCGAAGGCGTGCTGATCATCTTCGAGGAGCCGCTGGTGGACAAGACATACGAGGCGGCCCTGGACACCATCCACAACATGAGCAAGGTGGTGGACTCTCTGTACAACAAGGCCAAGAAGCTGACATAGGTGGGCGCTGGGACACACACACACACACGCACGCACACACACACACACACAGAGAGACAAAGAGAGAATGTTCATAAGCAGGAGGACTGATCCGGACGCTGGAGGCTTTTTAAGGCGTTTTGTTTGTCAGTGTGTGTAGCGTGTTGGAACGGGTTCCGCCATCCATGCCTTTTATTGGCCGATGCCTTAAATTCACCCTCTGCTGTATTTCAAGTCAAACCTGATCCTATTTAGTTTGTTTGTTGTGTTGCGTTTGTTTGTTTTTTGTCTGGTTCACGGCCCGGGCGTAATGTAATATTTGTTGCTCATTTAAATGAGGAGGCGTTTGTAAATCTTTTATTCAAACAGAACATTGGCAAAACTAAGAGGGTGGTTCATAATGAAAACAAACGAATGAAACAAGACTACACTACATGGCAAATGGTATTATGTACAAGGCTAATTTAAATTATGAAATTATAAAGAAAGAATTGTAACACAAAATGATACCCGTGCTTCTTACCTATAATTCCCTGCTGTGTTCTGCTGCTCTATGTGGGCAGTTTGATACACACACTATTGACTCGATCCAATAAAAGGCTAATTACTGGGCAGACGTTCCAAACTGATATCGAATCCTGATTGGCTCATTGGATTTAGAACGCGATAAACTGCTGGCTCAGCTCAGCTGCGGGTTTTGGTTTTTTAGGATGCATGGACTCAAGTCAACAACTCATGGCACTGGTTTGACTCAATACTAATGCTGCAGTTATAATGTGTTCTCCGCATTAGACAAGTAAATGGATTCCATTTATATAATGCTTTAATCTAAAGCGCTTTGCAGTTGCCTCACATTCACCCACCGACGGCGGTGTCAACCATGCAAGGTAACAACCAACACGTCAGGAGCAGTTAGGGTTAGGTGGCGTCTTGCTCAGGGACACCACGACACTTACCTAGGCGGAGCCTGGGGATCGAACCAGCAACCTTCCTGTTGGCAGACACCCGCTCTTACCTCCTGAGCTACTGCCACCTTCCTTCAAGCGTTAGCTTGCTAATGAACATGCTTACTTGATTATCTTCCACATGTCTGTGAGGACCCCACTCCCGACACGTTACACCTGTGTACTGGCACCCTCATGCGCTACCATGCTACAGTTGTCATGCTCAAAATAGCTTCTACGTGGGCTATGCAGGTGGCTCAACCCGCTAGTGCGCCAACCACGTAGGCAATACGCCTCGTAGACCCGGGTTCCATTCCTACCTGTGGTCCTGTGCTACGTGTCATTCCCTGTCTCTTCACGGTCCTCTCCATAAAGGCACAAAAAAGCCCTAAAAATATCTTACAAAAAATTATAATTTATAAATGAAATAGTAGTAATATATAGTAACCGCTTCATATAAAGAGGTCAAAGTATCACTGACAGACTCATTGCCAGAGTGCTTTGGTTTTTGTGTTGTGTGTTTTGTGTCCTCGCACAGTTTGGCACGCTGTATGCTATAAAACCCTGGCACCTCCTCCCCCTCATTTATTGTGTTTTGTTTTGTTTTGTGTGTGTGGTGTGTGTGTGTGTGTGCGCGCGTGCATTGTGGCTGGACCTTCAGAGAGGACCGGGGATCACCCCCACTGTCTCCTGGTCCGGAGCGTCGTCGGCCAGTCAGACCAGGCGTCGACCGCTTGGCCAAACAAACCCCGGGCCAGGAAGATGAAGAGGAGGAGGAGGAGGATGCAAAACTAGACATGGCCAATACAGACTCTTTAACAGACCCAGCAGCCAATTAAATCAGATGGGGGTGGGGGGGGGTGGAGGATTGGAGCTCATCGACCAGAAGAAATGCGATTTCCCCCCCCCCCCTCCCCCAACCCTTCCCTCCTCCCCAACCCTTCCCTCCTCCCCAACCCTTCCCTCCTCCCCCCTCTCCAAGGCTGACTGGGTGGAAGCTGGTGCACAGGGCTCCCCCCGATGGACCAATCCTGGCACTGCACTCATCTCTCCTACCCGACCACAGGCTTCCACTCTAAACTGGTAGCCTCTGGTTCCCCCTTCATTTCTCTCTCTCTCTCTCTCTCTCTCTCTCTCTCTCTCTCTGTCTATCTGTGCTGGCCATCAGGGAATCTTGTAAAAAAAAAAAAAAGTTTACCAATAAAAGAAAGACGAACATATTTAATGCTCATACATTCTATGATTTCTATAAAAAGAAAAACGACGGTGGCGAGATTTGGGGAGTGTGCGCGGCGACGGAGGCCGTAACCGCGGCGACCAACTCTGACTCTCCGGCTTCTCTTCAGTTCCATTCCATTTTGCCAAGCTCCTCTGTGAAGCCTTCGGCCTCCTAAACGTTTATAGTTCTGTTTTTTTTCCACCTCTTCTGGTGAAGCCACAGAAGCTCCCTCCCTCCCCTCCCTCCCTCGTTCACTCGCTCTGTCTCCCTCTCTCTCGCTCTTCACCACCAATAAAGAAAAACAACTGTTTGGGAGAAGAGAGGAAAAAAATGTCCTTCACCACTTCTCCTCGCCACGCACCATTCATACACATGCGTTGAACTTTAACCCTTTCAGACCTTTTTTTGGAACGCCCGTTTCCAAACCTGCACACCACCATTGTGTGCAATGGGACCACGTTGCAGCAGGTTGAACATTTGCCGGTGTGCTGCAAGGTTCATTTTTATGTTTGTCATTGGTTTTAAAAAATAGTTTTGTTTTGGGGGGGGGGGGGGGGGCGTGGCAAATGCAAAATGCCCCCCCTCTATCTCTCTCCTCTGTGCCCCATTTGTAAATAATGTTGCCAACCACTTGTTTCCCAACCAAATCCAGACTTGACACGCCCCGCCCCCTTCAACACAGTCCGTTTGCTTTGTTCTGCAAACTTGAGTAACCGAATGTGAACACGCCCCCTTTAAACATGGCGGCCCGGGTCGGACGTCGACGCGTGCGCTCCGTTCGTTCTGACGCGCTTTTTTCGGTGATCTGTTCGTATGGGATGACGTCATGACGGGGGGACTCGACGTGACCAGACCATACGATGCGTAAAGAAATAGAAATGCTAATAAAAAAAAAAAATACTAAGCTGAAGTTTTGTGACGTTTTTTCTTTATTTTTTGTCTGTGGGTTGTGAATTGTGCCTTGCTGCATCCAGATGTGGTACACACATCCACCGATGACTAATATTCATCCATCTTCTTATTAATCTTATTCTTTGTGCTTCTCAGAAACGATGAAGACATTTTAGATATTATTTATTTTTATTACATGTCAATTCATCCATCCAAGTCCAATAACCACAAACACACAGGGAAGTTATATCTCCATATCTTTATGTCCTTATGTGTTTATGTATTGCCTGTATTGACCTGGGGTGGGGGTGGGCAAGGCTATTACCATGTGTAAGGAGGTAAACTACGTTGAAAATGTCTGCTTTAAGTGGGGTTCTGGGGCCAT
>PIJE02002045.1:57500-70138 GCA_002895965.2 Coryphaenoides rupestris | reverse complement strand
GCGCAGGTGCCGCTAAATGACGCTAGGGAGCCCGGAGCCCGGAGAGCCGCACGGCCCACCAACCACCTGAGCCGGAGCCAGAACCATGAATAGTAGTAGTAGTAGTAGTATAGTAGTAGTAGTATAGTAGTAGTAGTAGTAGTAATAGTATTAGTAGTAGTATTAGTAGTATTAGTAGTAGTATTAGTAGTATTAGTAGTATTAGCAGTGCTTGAAGTGGAAAAAATTAAGTGCCAGTACTCCCCTTATATAATGAACCCTAATATCATAAATAGTACCGGGAGCTTCTGAGAAGTGCCGGTACTCCGCAGAGTAAAATGTAGAACTTCCGGTACTGCGTACCAGTGAGTACCGGCCCACTTCAAGCACTGAGTATTAGTACATAGTATTTATCAGCAGAATATGAGTAGTCGTAGTACATCATTGTTTTACATTGACATAGTTCCATCAGGAGAGACTAGCATACAAATGAACACTGTGATATATTGATGAACTATATTTGCTGACTAGACTCCATCATGAATGGTTCTTCACGGCGTCATGGCATCTGACGGGAGACAGACACCCACTGGTAGGGTGGTGAGCGGTATGGATGGGATTCCTGGACCCTGGAGGAGCCTCGACCCCGAGGTGAAGGGGATGACTGGATGACTACACTTACAGTCACACTAGGAACTCGGCTACATAGCATGCAGGCACTCTCACTGTACTGTACCGCACTCATCATTTATCATACTTCATCATCACACGTTGTTGCTACTATCTACTATTTACTACTCCTACTAATTATTGTCTTTTATGCTACAAATATTATGAGAATATTATTATACTGCACGCAGACATTTTTGCACCAACAGCCGGTATATACAGGAGTATTACTTGTACTTTTTCTTATTAGGTACTATCTTGCTAATTGTTCAGTTGTTTTAGAATGTATATTCATAAGAATACTGTTTAGAAGAAGACTTTTTACTGTACTTATTAGGTACTATCTTACATTGTTTAGAGTTGTTTATTTTATTTATGTTAAGAAGAATACAGCAGGAGTGAATGGGGAGTAAGCATTCCATTGTACTTGTTACATATGGTTATAAAGAAAAATGTAATCTTGGAGGAGGGCTACAACGGGTTACGCTAACTACACTGGAGACAGGAATAAATGAGAGACATATACATTATATACTGCGCGTTGGGGCTTCTGATTGGTTGTGACAAGGGAGAGGGGGTGGGCCTGTAATGACAGCGTGAGAACTCAGCATTGAGACGTGTGGATGGGTAAAGGAGAAGAATGTCGTCTTGAACATTAATTTCTATTGAGCACAATCTGATCTGTGCTCTCGGGTGAAGGTGTCCTGTGAAGTGCATGGTGAGATCGGTGGAGAGTGCGTGGGAAACATGAGAGCGAGAAATCGTGTACGATGGATTCTGAAATGCATCGTGTTGCATTGCGAGCCTTCTGTACTGTATTGGACGACAGAACAGTAACAATAGATCAATAGAGAAATGGTCCGGGGGCCATCGTTAAGGCGGCCAATCAGAACCGAACTCAAAACCCATTTGTTGGATCATCTTAAAAAGCCAGGTTAGATCATACAGACAGACAGACAGACAGACAGACTGGCAGGCAGACGAGGTCAGGTTGCTGCCAGACAGACTGACAGAAAGCCCAACAGACAGACAAACTGACAGACAACAGGTCAGTCTACCAGACAGACCACTAGAAAGACAGACATATGAACAGACAGGAGATAGAGATGAGATGGAAGGTAAATAACAGAGTGAAGAGAGGAGTGAGAGGAGAGAGTGAAGAGAGGAGTGAGAGGAGAGAGTGAAGAGGGGAGAGGAGAGAGAAGTAAAGGTCTAAAGTGAGAGAAACGATAGTCGAGGAAAAGGAGAAACGTATTTAATGGAAACAAGTCCTCGACAGCAGGGGGCCTCTTAAAGTCTGCCTGTAAAACCAAGTGTGTGTATGTGTGTGTGTGTGTGTGTTCACATTTATGGGTGTGTGTGTGTGCGTGCGTGTGTGTGTATGTATGAGCATGTGTGTGTGCACGTGTGTGTGTGTGTGTGTGTGTTTGTGTGTGTGTATGAGCATATGTTTGTGTTCATATGTGTGTGCGTGCGTGCGTGTGTGTGTGTGTGTGTATGTATGTATGAGCATGTGTGTGTGTGTGCATGTGTGTGTGCTTGTGTGTGTGTATGAGCCTGTCTGTGTGTGTGCACGAATGAATGAGCGTGCGTATGTGTGGATATGTGTTTGTGTGTGTGTGCGTGTGTGTGTGTGCATGTTTACATAATTTGGAGAACATATTGCTTGAGGCGGGTGAAGAGAAAAAAGGCAATCTTCCACTGGTATGCCCTTCAACCCCCCCCCGGGGGGGGAGAGGGTATGGAGCCTGCCTGCGCTCTAAATAAAAAGTAATGAGACGTGGAAGTTTACAGTCTCGCCGGCCTGTGTTGTGTATGTGATCATCGGGGAGGGAGAGAGAGAGTTACTGGAGGTTTCTGCGGGGAGGAGGAGAGGGTAGCCAGACAGGCGACAGTCAGGGACGTCGTCTGGCCCTCGGGGCGAAGGCAGGGAGCGAATGCCCCCCCCCACCCCCCAACCCCGACCGGAGGAGCCAATGAGAAGGCGCGGTGGTTCGGTTCCTTCTGCCGCGCACCGCTCGGCGCGCCCTGTAATTTGTGAGTCTCCAGCAGTTGGGGTTGGGTGCCGCCACAGTGAACACGCTTCCTCAGGGGGGACCAGGGAGAGGGAGACAGAGAGAGGAAAAAATAAAAGAGACACTCTTCATGCTTGGATTTCAATTTCAAAAACAACAAACACACTTAATCGAGAGAATTGGCGGGGGTGGGGAGGGGGGGGGATTCAGCCCGACTGTGCGCTATCTGTGCGTAATCTCCAAACTTGGACCATGAACGGGCCGTCCGCAGCCTCCTGTTTCGAGGTGGACAAGAAACCTTTCAACCTCGCCGCCGGTACCAAAGACTCGCCGACGCTCCCGGAGTCTTCCTCCACGGACCTGGGCTTCTACAGCGGACACGCCGCCGCCGCTGCGCTTCATCTTCATCATCAGCAGCAGCAGCAGCAGCAGCAACATCATCATCAGCAGCAGCAGCAGCAGCACGACTTCTACCCGGCGCAGCAGCAACAGTCATTGTCCTTCCCCGGCCAGGGCCAGGGTATCAACCCGTACTCCTATCACCATCACCACCATTATAATAACCACCTGAGCGCCGGTGCCTACTCTGCAGGTAAGGCGGCAGCGGCGGTAGCAGAGTACCCCCCCTCCTACCCCTCCTCGCCCACCTATCGCCAGCACGGAGCCTTCAGCAGCCGGGCAGTGGAAGACCTCGGTAAGTGGCAGCCCCCCCCCCCTGCGGGACACACACACACACACACACACACGGAACTTTAAGACCTCCAGGCTGTTGTTATTGCAACGGCATATACCTTCTTATATGATCTATGTGTTTGTGTATTTGTATTTCGCATTGCTGGTTTATTTACACGCTTATGGGCGCTGTCTAGTTTATTATAGTGAGCGCACCATATTGTAAACCACTTCTAGAGCAAAGTGTGACTTCTACAAGTTTTCAACAACTTTTGATGAATTGAGCCAGCAAATAAAAAGACAACACACCACATGCAGTAAATACATAACATATCCACACTGACTAAAACCATTTGGATGGATGAGACTGCAGCAATGTGATGCAACAAGACAGGTTAAGTGCCACAAGAGTTCATTAGGCTATGTCGCGCCTGTTGGTGGTTTTAGTATATTACTTGAGTCAACAAACTAAATCCCCATTTTAAACATTAAGCTATTAAGTTATTAAACACTGTCCGGCTTCAATACAATGGCTGATTGTTGCCAGCATCCAACATTACGCACGGCAATATATGACACAGGCCTATACTTCTGTCATCCATTCAGTGTAATGTTTTTTTAGACGTCTCTAACAGGCTTATAGGCCTAGAAGTGATCCAATGCGTTATAGAGATAGGCCGACACTGTCTGAATAGTATAGTTTCTAGTCTCAGTAGTAGACTAGAAACCCAACTTGACACGCTGGTCTGGCGCTGCAGCTTTTGACATTCCGGTTGGGAGTTCACTGGAATGGTGTTGGGCCCCGGGCCTTGGCTAGGGGCCACCCATAGGTGCCGAAACACGTCACGGCTGATCTTTGACTCATTCCGACAGGACGGCTTTATCACGCGACGTTCTCCGCGCGGGTATATTTTAATTGTATTTTAATTTATAATTATTCATTATTTCTACTGACAAGAAGAATCGCTGTCATGAAAACAAGAGGAGCCAACCCCATGGACACCATTGCGTTAACACGCACATTAACGCACAACTTTAAATTGCACCTTTTTATTGCTTACTTCACATATATATCACATTTTATATATGACATATATTTTGTTATAATTTTTGGAATTATTCTATATAATTACTTTCTTTTTCTTTTTTTCATAGTTTCTTGCACATTGTCCGTCCCAGTACTTAGTGTTTAATGTTCAGTGTTATGCACCAACTCACAAAAGCACATTTATTGTTTGCGAAAACTACTTGGCAATAAACCGGATTGTGATTCTGATTCTAATGGGTTAGTAGTGTAGCAGTACATGAAAAAAACAAACACAGATACATCTCCGTCCAGCGTCTGTGGTGGTACACACACACACACACACACACACACACACACACAAACCACACACACACACACACACACACACACACACACACACACACACACACACACACACACACACACACACCAAAATTATACGTTGAGAGTGGCGATGGAATTTCTTTGAAACTCTGTGCTTGTGGCAGAGCCGCGTCTATTTTTACTGAGCTACTATGAGGAGGCCGCGACCCATCCATCTAGAAGACCACTCGTCTGAGATGCTGGACAGGTTATTCTAGGTCAAGTCCAAGTTGTTAATTATTTATTTTATTATCACTCTGATTCCAGTGAAGGAGGAGCCGGAGGTGGAGGTGCGCATGGTCAACGGAAAGGCAAGAAGATTCGCAAGCCTCGGACCATTTACTCCAGTTTACAGCTGCAAGCACTGAATCACCGCTTCCAGCAGACACAGTACCTGGCGCTGCCGGAGCGGGCCGAGCTGGCGGCCTCGCTGGGGCTTACGCAAACACAGGTAACACGCACAGCGACATCTGTTACGTTTTAATAAATAATAATAATAATAATAATAATAATAATAATAATAATAATAAATAAAAAAATCATGTAAATTCAAATCCACATGTGAAATGTTGAGTTGTGTAATGTGACATTACTCTATTTTACATATATTTGAATATTTTGGGGAAAATAAATTCACTTGTGAATTTGTGATTCTCAGCCAAATCAAAGCCATATTTCACATGTAATATTTCCGTAAAGGTATATAGGCCCACATATAGGCCTATACTCTCTATTGTTCCTTCTATTGGAAGACACTGGGATGTAGGAGTGGCTATAGGACCAAGAACAACGCAAAAACGGATCAATATGAAGTTAATAGAACACGTTTACCGGCCATTGTTAAGCTAGGGCCTTGTCATGTATCATCACGGGAACAGCAAGCCTTACAACACACAGGGCTCCAGTCAAGTTGCTTATTTGTAGAAGCTTTCACAAACCAAAAGAACTGGAAGGCAACAGATGGTTTATAAAACATTTTGTTTCGTCAAATGGTCTTGTATAGATAATCGATTGTCATTATTCTTTGTATTTTATAGACCTAGACACTTGAATTTAGTCCACAGTCTTTATTTAGCACAACCACATGCGTTTAATAATGTCATGCAATTTAATGTCCTTATGCATTGCAATTCATTCATCTTAACACACGTTGTCATAAGAATGTCTTGCTTTTTAGCCTCAACACTAGAGCCATCAGATGCTGTAAAAAGTCTTCAAACTGAGCCAAAGTGTTTTATTACGTTTGTTTCTATTGTCTTCTTGTATTGTGTCTTTTGGGTGGACTATAGGGATATACCAAAGATGTCCCTCATTCACATGACGTCCCTTACGTTTATTTCTGTATCACTTTGTCTCCAATAGGTCAAAATTTGGTTCCAGAACCGTCGATCCAAGTTCAAGAAGCTCTACAAAAACGGAGAGTTCCCCCTGGGGGACCTGCCCATCGACCACAGCCCCGACGCCAGCGACTCCATGGTGTGCAACTCTCCGCCGTCGCCGGCTGTCTGGGAGAATAAAGTCAACAACAACAACAACGACAACAACGACAGCAACAATGGCAATGGCGGCAGTAGCAACCGCAAGAGCCTCGCAATACTGGAGGATACCGGCAGGGTGGTGGTGGGGGGCCACCAACACCACCCCTACCCGTCGCCTGTGGGCTCGTACATGGCGGAGTACACGCACCAGAACTGGTACCAGCAGCAGGGCGTGCATTTAGACTTGCCCACCTCAGCGGCGGCGGTGGCGGCGGTGGCGGCGGTGGCAGCATCCGCACCCCCACCACCGCCACCCTCCTCCTCACAGAGCCTGGGAGCTGTGTACTGAGTGAGGGGCCGTGAGAAGAGATACAAGACTCGCAAGAGACGGAAATGTAGGCCTGCAGCTGTTAAGATTTTTTTAAACGAAAAACATCTGTATTTATGGTTCGCCCCCCCCCCCTCCATGCAAGGGATAGCAAGGCCTTATTTTATATTCATTGTTAACCCTCCATCCTCGACCACTACCCCCAACCTCCCTTTTAAAGGACAACAAATTAAGTTATTTGAAACTTGAAACACTTGACTCCTGTACCTCCTTATCGAGGAGTGTAGGATTTTATTTTTGTTATTTGTATTTTTCGATAAGGAATCTGAGAGCATGATGGGCGGCATCGAGTCGTCTTGACAAGCTAACACTAAAATGTGTCCTCTGCAGAGTGACCCAGCCAGTTCTCTCAGAAGGCTGCGCGAGAAAAAGCTGTTGTGTGTGTGTGTGTAGGTCGTGTGTCGTTCTTCAAGGTCAAATTGTTGTGCACCGTCTGACACAAGCGTGATATCCATGTGATAACCAAGTGGTGCCTGATCGCCTTTTGTGTTGTTTATGTATTTATTTATATTTCAAAGTGTGCGGGCAACCCCCACCCCCCTTTATCGTGTCTCCACATTCACTTGCAACTCAACTCAACTAAATACCCGATACTTCTCAACACAAAGTGAAGTGTATAGTTATATCATAATTATAATCCGGGCCCACACCGATCTCCGATTCACATAGTGTCACGACAGAAGAAAATTACTCCTCCAACCAAAACTCCCATCCTACATTTGCTTTCTGTCTTTGGCTGATTGATGACACCGATCAAAAGATGTTCAAATTGCAGGGGGGGGGTTGAAGGGCATACCAGTGGAAGATTGCCTTTTTTCTCTTCACCCGCCTCAAGCAATATGTTCTCCAAATTATGTAAACATGCACACACACACACGCACACACACACAACACATATCCACACATACGCAGCTCATGCATTCGTGCACACACACAGACAGGCTCATACACACACACAAGCACACACACATGCACACACACACACATGCTCATACATACATACCACACACACACACACGCAACGCACGCACACACACATATGAACACATAAACATATGCTGCATACACACACCACAAACACACACACACGCGTGCACACACACATGCTCATACATACACACACACGCACGCACACACACACACCCATAAAATGTGAACCACACACCACACAACATACACACACTTGGTTTTACAGGCAAGACTTTAAGAGGCCCCCTGCTGTCGAGGACTTGTTTCCATTAAATACGTTTCTCCTTTTCCTTCGACTATCGTTTCTCTCACTTTAGACCTTTTACTTCTTCTCTCTCTCTCCCTCTTCACTCTCTCCTCTCACTCCTCTCTTCACTCTCTCCTCTCACTCCTCTCTTCCACTCTCCTTGTTATTTACCTTCCATCTCATCTCTATCTCTGTCTGTTCATAGTCTGTGCTTTCCTAGTGTCTGCTGGTAGACTGCCTGTTGTCTGTCAGTTTGTCTGTCTGTGGCTTTCTGTCAGTCTGTCTGGCAGCAACCTGACCTCTTGTCTGCCTGCCAGTTCTGCCAGTCTGTCTGTCTGTATGATCTAACCTGGCTTTTTAAGATGATCCAACAAATGGGTTTGAGTTCGGCTTCTGATTGGCCCGCCTTAATGATGGCCCCCGGACCATTTTTCTATTGATCTATTGTTACTGTTCTGTCGTCCAATACAGTACAGAAGGCTCGCAATGCAACACGATGCATTTCAGAGTCCATCGTACACGATTCTCGCTCTCATGTTTCCCACGCACTCTCACACCGATCTCACCGTGCACTCACAGGACACGTTCACCCGAGAGCACAGATCAGATTGTGCTCAATAGAAATTAATGTTCAAGACGCATTCTTCTCTTTACCCATCCACACGTCTCAATGCTGGTTCTCACGCTGTCATTACAGGCCCACCCCTCTCCCTTGTCACCAACCAATCAGAAGCCCCAACGCCGCCCGCAGTATATAATGTATATGTCTCTCATTTATTCCTGTCTCCAGTGTAGTTAGCGTAACCCGTGTAGCCCCTCCTCCAAGATTACATTTGTCTTTATAGCCATATGTAACAAGTACAATGGAATGCTTACTCCCCATTCACTCCTGCAGTATTCTTCTTAACATAAATAAAATAAACAACTCTAAACAATGTAAGATAGTACCTAATAAGTACAGTAAAAGTCTTCTTCTAAACAGTATTCTTATGAATATACATTCTAAAACAACTGAACAATTAGCAAGATAGTACCTAATAAGAAAAAGTAAAAAGTACAAGTAATACTCCTGTATATACCGGCTGTTGGTGCAAAAATGTCTGTGTGCAGTATAATAATATTCTTATAATATTTGTAGCATAAAAGACAATAATTAGTAGGAGTAGTAATAGTAGATAGTAGCAACAACGTGTGATGATGAAGTATGATAAATGATGAGTGCAGTACAGTACAGTGAGAGTGCCTGCATGCTATGTAGCCGAGTTCCTAGTGTGACTGTAAGTGTAGTCATCCAGTCATCCCCTTCACCTCGGGGTCGAGGCTCCTCCAGGGTCCAGGAATCCCATCCATACCGCTCACCACCCTACCAGTGGGTGTCTGTCTCCCGTCAGATGCCATGGCGCCGTGAACAATCATTCATGACGGAGTCTAGTCAGCAAATATAGTTCATCAATATATCACAGTGTTCATTTGTATGCTAGTCTCTCCTGATGGGAACTATGTCAATGTAAAACAATGATGTACTACGACTACTCATATTCTGCTGATAAATACTATGTACTAATACTCAGTGCTTGAAGTGGGCCGGTACTCACTGGTACGCAGTACCGGAAGTTCTACATTTTACTCTGCGGAGTACCGGCACTTCTCAGAAGCTCCCGGTACTATTTATGATATTAGGGTTCATTATATAAGGGGAGTACTGGCACTTAATTTTTTCCACTTCAAGCACTGCTAATACTACTAAATACTACTACTACTACTAATACTACTACTAATACTACTACTCCTGTCACCGTCTCGACCGTGTCTCCGGGCTCACGGTGTTGGTGGGCGTGGCTCCGGGCTCACGGTGTTGGTGGGCGTGGCTCCGGGCTCCGGGCTCCCAGCGTCATTAGCGGCACCTGCGCTGCGCTCGCGCCTGCCATCTATCAACAGTTGGTGACAGTATAAGAAGCCCGGCTCTCCGCCCACTGGTCGTCGCATCATTGTTGCTAATAGTACCTGTTGCTCTGTTGCTAATTCCACCCGTGAATCTACCAGGATGGAGTTCCGTCCGTCTCCAGCCAGCTCACCTCCCTGTCTACCTGTCTCTCCCTGCATCTGCCTGCCGCGCTCACCACCCGTCCCGCTGGCTTCACTCCCGGTTCCGTTACGTTTGTGTTGTAAATAAAACACTCTGTATTGCGTAACTCCGAGTCTGGGTCTTGCGTTTGGGTCCGCCACCCGCACACACCCTAACAACTCCAATGGTTTTGAAATACTGTCCCATTAACCGATCCCATATCTCCCACTACTGGTGTTCTAGAAGTAGGCCGATCGTTCAAATACAAGTTTGTCTGCTAGATTTTCCAACATCTTGGATTTTGTGGAAAACCTTTTAAAGTAGAACTCCTCCTAGACAGCTAGCTGCAACAGTCTTAGCGAACTAAACCCTTTTTCAGATCAATTGAATTAATAATCCATATTTTAAGTAGGTGTGGCCTGTCACCTAAATGGTATAGCTCCGTGACATAGTGCTCACTGTGACCCGGCTACTGCTAATACTACTGCTATTAGGCCTACTTTAACCCAACATAACACACACACACACACACACACACACGCAACACACACGATACATGCATGCTCTCTCTCTCTCTCTCTCTCTCTCTCTCTCTCTCTCCACGGGGTGTCTCGGTACATTAACATGACATCACTTCATTAACGCAACACCAGTGAGCGCCTGCAGGCGGCCAGGAGGTGAGATATTAACGGCGTGTGAGCTGAACATGTCCTACATCCAGGGGCGTCGGACTGGGGGGGGGGGGGGAGAGAGTGGGACTGACTACCCAGGGGCCCAAAGTGGAGGGGGCCCCCGCTAAAAGCCTGAAATTAAAAGTTTGTGTTTGTTTGGAAGTAATTTGTGACACAACTACAGTAAAATTGGCAAAATAAAACAAGAATAAAACAAAATATACTGGAGGGCCCCTGTCACCCTCTTACATAATAAATACTTAAACAAACATGAAGAAAATAATGTTCTCTAAAGCATGATACTCCAAGCAAACCTCATTTAACCACATAGTAAAAGTATCACAGTATTATATGGGTCCATATATATAATGATGGTCTAAATTATGTTAAAATATATATTTTTTTTAAATAACGTGACTTTTTTCCCGCTCGGCCGTGGTGGGGCCCTAATATGGTTTCTTTTCACGGGGCACAAAATCCCTGTGGTGCCGCCCCTGCCCACATCAGCCGTGGGTTTACTCAGTAGTTGACTCCATTAACACTGCAGCCCCAGCACCTCAACACGGAGACGTTAAAATGTAAAAAGAATAGAAAAAAGGAAACACCCTTGATGGATGAGTCATCGCTTCCTAGAAACCTGCAATGGCCGTAAGCTGCTCAGCCTTTGCAAAAAAAAATTAACAACTTCCCTGTTGTTAAAAGTTATCCGTTTAGTATCGGTGGAGAAGAAGACCCCCCGCAAAGCATAGCATAGGTTGTTTTAAACCCTGACGCACAATCACCTACACGGCTCAGCCATAAGCCTGCATACAAGAAAGTTTATCTATTTTTGGATACCGTGCGTTTAGGAATTTAACCTAATCTTTCCTTTTTTCTGTGACAAAGAAACACTTATTGTAGAGGAAGCAGTCATTCGGACGTGCTTTATAATCCAACTCACCTCTTGCAGAGTAATTGTTTATTGTTTTATATATTAATCTAGGTCTATTTCTTCATTTTCCAGGTTTTGTGTTTAAAGTCCTGTGTGTGTGTGTGTGTGTGTGTGTGCGTGCGGCCATATACGACCATGCAGGCATATGGTTGCTGAGTTTCTTTTATTGGAATTTGAACTTTGATATTAATTAGACTGGTTGATGTCTTAGCCATTATTTATTTAGCATGGGCCTGCATGCCTCCATTTTTAAGTGCAACGCTGTTTTTGTCCACCAGGTGGCAACACCAGCACCTGCCTATGGTGCCCCTTTTGTCGTTTAAAGCATTTTCTCTTGAAATAAGGATATTCTTTAAACGTATTATTTAATTAAGTAAATGTATTATTATTTTATATATAGGCCTAGCCTACATCAATTTACTACAATTTGATTTGGTTAATTTGTATTATTTAGTTTCAATACAGCGTTCGCATATAGATAACAATCTGCATTTTGTTATGCCAGTCTTGTGCACGGAGGATACTTTTGTCCTACGTTCATACTTAATTAGTACATTAGTAAATTAATTTAATTAAATCAAAAAAATACTTAAATACAAATCTCACCCTAAACAAAATACACAGCTGTCTTGAGACCATTTGAAGGGATAAGACGAGAGGAGATGAAATAATAATAATAATAATATTAATAATAATAATAATAAGGACTTAACTCTGTTACTGACATGGCACCTGCTAGTCATTTAGTCACATGTCTGTCGGTTCTTTTCCCTTCAACCTGAGGATACGGAGTGTTTTAGCTCCTGACCAATAAGACCTGAAAGAACCGTGGAGGACGCTCCCTTCTCTCGGGAGGATCTGCGCATAAGAAACCCATAAAATAAAAGTCGATCGCTTTTTTAAGAATTAATTTGTCCAAAATCTTTCTATTTGTGGTCCACTATGGTGGTGGTGGTGGTGGTGAGTGGTGGTGGTGGGTGGGTGGGGGCTCTCTTTAGGCTTAATGATACATAATTAGGCCACCGCGTCACAATGAAAGCTTTTAGTTAACAAGCGGTCTTCTAAATGACCTTTAATTGGGGCCGGTCATTTAAAACAAAAAAAAATCATTGACAATGTGGACAAGTCGTTTTGCTTTTCCAGATGTTATTGAAGGTGGGGGAG
>PIJE02002045.1:22500-52500 GCA_002895965.2 Coryphaenoides rupestris | reverse complement strand
TATGTGTTGCTCATTGCGTGACGAGTGATGCCAAGTAGGCCTCATAATAGCTTTTTATAACTTTGTCATGCCAAACCATGAGCACCCACTGTAGGCCTGTTACCTGCGTCTGGGTGAGCCCCAGTTTGGCGGCCAGGTCGGCCCTCTCGGGCAGGGCGAGGTACTGGGTCTGCTGGAAGCGCTGGTTGAGCGCCTGGAGCTGCAGGCTGGAGTAGATGGTGCGCGGCTTGCGGATCTTCTTGCCCTTCCCGTTCAGCCTCACCTCGCCGTTCTCGATCACCGCGGTGGGCTTCTCGTGCTCTGGAAACACGACAGCATGACAGACAGTGTCACTTACAGCCCCCCCGGTGCCTTCAGACACTGGAAAGCACACGTCGTCTAGTCTACATGTAGGCCTATAATGTCGGTAGTCGGTATTAGTCGGTAGGCTACATTTCAAACAGTAGCCTCTTCGTTTAAGTAAAGACAGACAAGGGTTCAACAACGAATAGGCAGAAGTAACAGTTCTGCACAGATGTAGACCTCCTGTGTCTAATGGTTGAACAATCCATAAAAGGCGTATCGTCATATCATTAGGCCTATGTGGCAAACAGGGTCTTTTATTTGTATTTATTTTTTAGAATGTGTTGAAAGACCGTAGCCTATCTCTGGCCCACCGCGCATCCAACACCTGCGAGTGCTCATCCATCCGCATCATTGTGATGACGTGATGGGAGAACAGCTGGAAGAAGGTCGCCGTACTGGCGCATGGGAAAACTGCTCTGTCGTTAAACTATTCAGAATTACATTAAATGGACTTGGAAAAATAGGCCTAATATGTCCTACACAACACAAAGCCCCCACTGGCCTATGACGGTAATGAAGTTCGTTTGTATATATGCACTTACAGTGAAACAGAATTAACATATACTACTACCACTACTACTACTACTTACTCTACTCTACGAAGAAGAAGAAGAAGAAGAAGAAGAGAAGAAGAAGAAGAAGAAGAAGAAGAATTTTGATAATCATCATCATATCCTAATGCATTTTATTAGCCTTTTAATATCGATATAAGGCCTAATATTAAATAGGTCCTATTAAAATCACAACAATCATAATAATCCTAATAATATTACACATTATTATTGTTTCTTCTTATTATGACCCTCATTGTTATAATAATGTATTATTAATTATTAATAATACTATTGTAATTTTATTGTTATTATTAATAATACAAATAATAATAAGTAGGCCTACTATTAATAATAATGTTCAAGAATTGTGATTTCCGTTTGAACTAACAATAGGCCTTCAAACATCTGCAGGCACGTGTCTCAATATGAAAAGCATTCAGTTTCATGTTTCTATAGTCCTAATACTGCTGAGTAAAAAAAGTAAAATAATAATAATAATAATAATAATAATAATAATAATAAGAAGAAGAAGAAGAAGAAGAAGAATAATAATAATAAGAAGAAGAATAATAATAATAATAATAATAATAATAATAATAATACGATTAAGCTTGTTGCTGTACTGTCATGTAGCTCAGCAAAACTAACAAGACATACCAAATGAATGAAAACAACAGGCTATTTGAACGTACGTTAACTAAGTACAGATGACTGGTATTTAGATGGTTTTTATGGACACTGCGTTTGAGGGAGAACATACGATGAGATCACAAGTAGGCCTACAGAAAACTATGTAGTCAATAAGTCAAATGTAAGACTACAGGACAAGGATTTGGGCAGAAATATTTGACTAAATCCCTTGAATTAAGGCGTCATTGAAAACATAATTTGATTAAACATGCATGTTCATTCATTCAAGTTTCAAAGGCTAATTATACATGTAACTCCATATAGGCCTGTAACTGTGGAGCAGTTCTGGTCACAGTACAGGCCTACTAAAGATATAAACCAAAGTAACAGTGGACGAGACAAGCCTATACAATACGGCAGATTATGCATCCTACTTCACTGAGGAGAAAATAAATACAGCAGAACTGGAAAACAATGGGGAAAAAAATACAAATAAAAAAATAATATATATATATATATATATATATATATATATATATATATATATATATATAACGTCCAAAACGGTGCATGTGTAAAGCCATACGTGTCCTAATAGTTATGTGAAGTAAACGCGGGTCATCATTTTGACAACCTACCATTATTCTCCAGCCTGGAGTGGCCCAGCGCGCTCCCGTGGCTGCCCTGCTGTTGGTAGGGCAGGTAGGCGCCGGGGTGGTGCGCGCTCACGCCGCCGTGGTACGGGTACCCCAACGGGCGTCCGTAGGCAGCCGCCCCCGCGGAGAACGGACTGTCGTGGGGGTGGGGGGTCTGCGACGGTCCCCCCACCCCGTGCATCAGACCGTGCACCGGGTAGTGACTGTGGGACAGACCGGGCGGCGACTGCTGGTGGCCCGGGTGGCCCGGATAGCCGTGTCCGCCGAACTCCAGAAACGCCGACTTGGACGGGTCGGCGGCGGCGGCGACCAAGCTGTCCGACATTGAGCTCATCGTCATCATCGGGTGAAGGAGTCCATTCACGCGGCAGTCCTCACAATCATGGATGGAGTCCGCGCAACGGAGACGCAAAACGATGAAGGTATCCCCTCAAAATGCGCGCGCTCCGTAGAAACGGGAGCTGTGCGGGGGGAACAAGGTGCGCGCGCGCGCGCACACACACACACACACACGCGCACACACACACGCACACACACACACGCGCGCACACACACCTCCGCATTCACACACACACACACACACACACACACACACACCTCCGCAGTCACACACACTTCCACCTTACTGTCGTCCAAAGTGCCCACGTGGTGTGTGGTGGTGATGTGAGTGATGGTGGCGCGCGGACAGCAGTGCTCCCTCCAGGTCCGCTGCGAGGTGTGCACATGGGAAGAAGCAAGCGCGAGCCCCACTGAGCTGAGCGAGACGCTGATTGGCTGCAGCGGGTGCAGCGCGTCACTCCGGCCTGCGGGCAAAGCCGCCGTATATTGAAGTTCATTACAGAGTTACAAGTTAGACTTCTCCTTGCTTTTGCGGACAATAAGCGCCAGGAATGGTAACTGTCAGCTCGTAAGCCGAGACTAAAAATAAATGATCACTTTGCCAAATCGATTGATTGTCCAGAGAACTTCTAAGCAGCGTAGCCTCAATCATGTCATTTCACGTAGGCCTACTTAAACAGCGTTATTCTCTTTAACGACCTAGAATTAAAATATGTTTTAATTGTAATTGGATTTTAATTATATTTAGATGATGATTATTATTATTATTAGTAGTAGTAGTAGTAGTATTAGTATTAGTAGTGTTAGTGTTGTTGTTGTTGTTGTTGTTGTTATTATTATTATTATTATTATTATTTATTATCATTAATGAGACCTAACGATTCTTAGATTTATTCTGTATTGTTTTTGTTCCTTTAGGCCAACATTTAGGCGACATTATTGCTGTATAATAGGATCACAGGACAGGATCATTAACAACCCGCCACATAAATCTCCTCCATTTCATCCCATTGTCCCCCTGCGGTCTGCTGCTGCTGCTGCTGCGAGTCTCTCTCTAAGCACTATCTGACGTGACGTGACAACTCCGTGGGACTAAACCGTCACGTCGAGCGTCCCGGCGCCAACTCAATCTCGGCCCGAACACAAAGATTTCCACACAGTTGCACCATGATGTTTGGCACGTCCCTCCAGCTGAGTAGCCTATAGAGTTAGTCTCTCTCATGTCTCCTGACATAAGCACCGGGTTAGGGAGATGTGTGTCGAGAGTTATTACGCATGCCATCCTCAGCGCGTACTTTAATCCTGAGCCAATATCCGACCCCCTCCTCCTCCGCGCTCGGCGGCTCCTATTATTTAGAGCTGAGCGGTGCCAAGTTATAAGGACCTCGGGTCAATTGGCACGATTCACCTGAAGGAGGTGAACACTGTTGCACACCATGAGAACAACCTTTTCGTTCCTTCTTTCTTCTGTCTGTCCGTCTGTCTGTCTGTCTGCCTGTCTGTATAGGTATGTATGTCTTTCGAGTATAGTTCCAATGAAATAAAAAAAAGCTTACATTCATATTAAATGAATGTAATTATAGGTTTTGTCATTATGAAAAAGTATACGAATAATCCTACAAACAAAAATCATACTATATAATTTATTATGTTGGGTTAGGGCCGTTGTCCCCCATGGGTACCCATGCATGGCAAAAACCCACACGTCCTCCGAGGATCACTCACCCAGACGTCAAAGATGACCTTACCTACCCAAAGCCCTGGGTACAGTATTTGGCGTGCTTGATTAGCGTAATGATAAACGATGAAAATTAAAGATTAAAAAAGACAAAATGACATCGAAAAACAGGTAACCTGCGCAATAGTTTAGCTGTAATGTGGATATTAAAGATCAAACAATTAGCAAAATGACAGTGTAAATGGGGCGCAATAACTTGCAGATGATGAGCCAATGAGGTAACTTTATTAACATGTGCATAGCCTTTTGGGATAACCGTGTTCTAACCCAGAATGCCCTAGGATATCAAAGTCAATCTTGTAAACAGTGATGGTTGTCAAGGCAACCATCGGTACAGTCTACATCCCCCTTCTTCAATGTTGGATAAGCTGTAGCAATGGACAACAACAAATAGACATATATAAACAAACAACATGTACCAAAGTACAACAGGTTTTGGCTGGTTTGGGCTGTAGTGGGAGGGGCGTGGTTCTCTGGTGTTCGGAGGAGGTGGCGTCGGTTCCTCACGTACAGTGGCATCTCCCAGCCGGGCCTGGTAGCTGTTGGGCTGTGGTGCTCTTCCTACCATTGTTTGCTAAGCCGTACACTCTCGTTGTTTGCCTTCTTACTGTTTTGCCCGCATTTGCAGTGGACCCAGGTGTGGCTGATCTGTCGGCAGGGCAGTCCATCCCTCGGTGCGTTGCGGAGATTGAGGAGAGTTGCCATATACGTGCCGTATACAGTATGTGCCATCGTGTGGGCATTTCTCCAGCAAGTGCTTGGCTGAGCGCATGGCCCTCTCAGCGAACCCATTTGATTGGGGGGTAGTGGGGACTGCTGGTGACATGGCAAATATCCAAGTACGGTCAATCTCCTAGAACTCGCTGCTTGTGAATGACGCAGCATTGTCAGTCATTAGTTGCTGTGGTGCCCCGTGGGTGGCAAAGTGGCGTTTCAGCTTGGTTATCAGTGTTGCACTGGTTGTGGTGGGGAGCTGGTCTACCTCAAAACAGCCATAGACGGAATCGACAAGCAAAAGGTGTTCTTTCCCTTCGCACTCAAAGATGTCCGCCGCTGTGAGGGACCATGGAAAGACGGGTACATGGTGTAGTTGCAGGGGCTCTTTTTTCTGGTGTGTTGCAAAAAGAGCACACCTGTATAACCTCCCTTTCTGTATCGTAATAGACGGTGGGCCAGAACATGGTTTCCCTGGCCCTGCGCTTTGTTGGATCGAGGCCAGGTTGACCCTGATGCAGCTGTTTCACATAATAGTGCGTGCAGAGAGTGGGGAATGATGAACTGCTGACCCCGGAGCAAGCAAGGCTATTATCGGTCCGTGTCTCATGGCGAAGATATGGGCCTTAACTACACTAACACCCTCTGAGCACTTCCGAGGTGCAGTAAGCTTAACTTGAACGCTGTCAACGAGACCCAGTAGAGCGTCTGAACGTCCACCATTTGCAACATAGAACTGGTAGCATCCCACATGTGAAGTTTAGTCAGTCACAACCAGTTCTTAATTATCTGCCTCGCTAAGGGATCAGAATCAGAATATCCACACTATTTTACAGTCTTTACAGCCAAAAAAGAGCAGCTTTGTAACCAAATAGGCATGTAAACAAAGCAATATAAAAAATGTTTAGTATTATAACTATGTGAGTGCATGTACTGTGTACAAACTATGAATGTGTGTGAGTGTGTGCATGGGAGGGGCAGTGGGGCCGGGGCCCTGGTGAGGCCAGAGTTCACAGTCCTTATGGCCTGCAGAAATAAACGTCGATTTAGTCTCTGTTCTAGCAGCGTGACTGCGGAGGCATTGCCTGACCGCAGCCATTGGAACAGTTTCTTGTTGGGGGTGGTGAGGAACCTTCATGATCCTGCAGGCTCTGGTTCGATACCTCCTGGAGTACAGGTCCTGCAGGGTGGGGAGTGTAGTGCCAATAGTGAGTTCAGCCTATCGCACTATTGGCTTTCCACCGGACAATGGTAGAAGGCCTGAAGGATCCTCTGTGAGACTCGGAACTTCCTCAGCTTCCTGAGGTGGTAGAGGCGCTACTTCACCTTCCTCACCAGAGTGTAAATGTGTGTAGTCCAAGTCAGATACTCTGCGATGTGGACTCCCAGGTACCAGCAATCCCATTAATTCCCAGCAGTGTGTAAGACCTGGGGCCTGCTGGTTAGGAAGTCGGGGATCCAGGCGCACAGGGGGGTGTTCAGACCCAGCACAATCAGCTTGCCAGCCAGTCTGCAATAAACAACATTCTCACATAGCCCCCCTTCCGACTGTCAAGATGAAAGAGGCAGCTGTGTATTACCTAGGAGACAGCATTGTCTGTGGATCTGTTTGGCCAGTAGGCGAACTGCAGCGGGTCCATGGAGGGAGGTAAGAAGGCGCAGATGTCGTCCTTGATCAGCCTCTCAAATCAAACATCAGTACTCGTCCAGATATGCCGTCAGGACCTGCAGCTTCCCTGGTGTTCACCCTCATCAGAGCCCTCCTCATGTCGTGGTCAGTCACAGAGAATGTGTGCTCGTCCCTAGCAATGGAACTCACCTCAGCTACAGTCCCGCGAACGGTGTTGTTGCTAGCCTCGAACCGCGCAAAGAATGAGTTCAGATCGTCAGCTAGGGATGCGTCGGCACTCACAGTTGAGGCGTCCTGAATATTGTCATCAAGTTGGTCGGACTACTGCTTTACTTCCCTCGTCACTACTGCCTCCCGTACTATCCTTTGTTCATACCCCGGCAGCAGGAAAATGGCGGCATAGTCTGACTTGCCGGACGGGGGAAAGAGGCAGCCTTGTAGCCTGTCTTGAATGGTGTATAGCAGTGGTCCAAAGTTCTGTCTCCCCTGGTAGCACACGCAATATGCTGACACAAGTTCGGCATGACTTTCTTTAGATTGGCCCTATTAAAGTCCCCCACCACCACCACAGCCGCGTCAGGATGTTGGGTCTGGTACCGACTTAGCACATCATTGGAGGGCCGATAGTGCCACATCAGTGTCTGCTTGTGGCAGGATGCAGACGGATGTAATGATCGTACTGAACTCCCAGGGAAGATAGACTGGATGGCAAGAGGAAACAGGAGCAAGAAAGAGTCTTAATATCCTTCGGGTTGCACCACTTGTTGTTGATCATGAAGCAAACCCCTTGGATTTACCTCTTCCGTCCTGTCTACTGGGAAAAGAAAGGAGGACTCGGTCGGACAAATGACTCAATGCCGTCAGCCACGTTTCTATCAGACAAAAACACCGGCTTATCATTGTCGAGAGCAGTAGCTGGCGTTGGCACAGCAGTACGGCTGGGCGCATACCAGCTAGACGGAGCCCTGGGATCAAACCAGCAACCTTCCAGTTGTCAGACAACCGCTCTTACCTCCTGAGCTACTACCGGCCATAACTAGCATAACTTTTTAGACCATTAAAAAGCATTTCCGCATCTACACCTACCATGGTTTTAAAACACGGGCAATACTTTGGGCATCAATTTATCACCATACATCCGACTGCCATGAACTTGTATTGATCGCGCGTGTGTGTGGTTGATAGCTGGTTTAAGCAGCCTCACATGGCCTGCGCACGACGCTGCACATCTGTGTGGCAGTGGAGTAATTAAGGCACACGGGATGAAACAGCTATCACCCCACACACACACACACACACTCGGGAGAGAGAGAGAGAGAGAGAGAGAGAGAGAGAGACCTCGGACATGTCCGCATGTAACACCTTGTTGTAACATTTTGCCGACTCTCCAGTAAACTGGTTTGACGACATCTCCCTGCCGTCCTCAGAGGAGTGTGTCAGAGGAGCCCAGGAAAGCCACTCGGGTGGCTGGTGTGGTCTGGTCGTCTCTGCCACCATGGTCTGCCACCATGACAATGACATTTTGCAAAGATGTCAATTTCACGTTCATTTGAGGAACCCGGCAATTGGCATTGAGTGTTTCTCTACGGAACGTACTAAGACAATGACTGCAACGAACACTTCCTGGAAAGCACGCACTCTCGCGACGAGAAGGAAAGCCGCCCTGACCCTGTACGCCCTGACCTTAGCGTGTCCCGTCACACCTCCTGTCACCATCATCACAGGACACCGCCGTGGCGTCACCCGCGACACGCTAGAGTAACCACGCGCCGAGTCACACACACGCACCCACACATGAGCCGGCCTTCCCCTTTTGTTTACCTTTTGGGTTTCTAGGCGAGGCGAGGTGCGGGGTGGGGAGGAGGAGGAGGAGGAGGAGGAGGAGGAGGAGGAGAAGTGGGGGAGGAGGAGGGGGGGAGTGGTGAGGCAGACGCTGCCGCTGCCTGTGTCATTTTTCTTTTCTTTTTTTCTTTTTTTCCCTCCTCCTCCTCCTCCTTCTCTTTTCTCAGGCTGCAAGGCTGTAATTATACGGCATGCCATTACGGTGCTCAGAACAAAGCTAAGCCCAGGCCGTCCCTTGCAGGCCCTGCAGCAGATAGAGAGCACACACACACACACACACACACACACACACACACACACACACACACACACACACACACAGGGATGTGTCCTGGCTGCACCGCTGCACTTAATAACAATACTCCTCAACGCACTGCAGACAGCCCGGCGTCTACACGCCTACGTGTGCCTCCCAGCAAGCGTGCTCTAGTGTGTGTGTGTGTGTGTGTGTGTGTGTGTGTGTGTGTGTGTGTGTGTGCGTGTGCGTGTTTATGTGCGTGTGTGTGTTTGTTTATTTGTGTTTACGTGTGTGTGTGTGTGTGTTTGTGTGTTTATGTGTGTGTGTGTGTGTGTGTGTGTGTGTGTGTATGTGTGTGTGTGTGTGTGTGTGTCTTGAGACTGACAGAGGTTGTGTGTGCGATTGAGGTAGAAACTGCCACTGTATATACGGGTGTGAAGTGTTCTGAGTTTATTTGAAAGGAGAAATGTTGCACTCTCACTCCAGAATGAAGACACACACACACACGCACACACACACGTGAACAGGATTCTGTCAAATCAATGTATCGCTCCTATACAGCATCAAAGTGAAAATACCTGTTGATGGTGATATTGAAGAATCCCTAAAATGACTTGAGGACAAGCCACATGCAAATGAGCCTCAAGATGTTATGATTTCAATGAATTAAAATAAATCACTGATGCTGACCGAAAAGTGACCAAAAATGCATTTTTAATACGCAACTGTAAAGTCATGCAAGCCCGTGTAATGCTCAACATTAAAATAAAGTAGTGTAGAATTATTACAGCATAGAATAAAGTATTATAACTCTGTCATTTACACCCAGGCAACAAGCTTGTCAACAGCGGCAATACATCTGAATAAGTCATGTTTGCAATTCACCATTGTTAACATGTTTAAAGGTGCTGTATGTAAGAATAATGAATCCGTTCAGGGACTACATGTAGGATTTTACAGCACAAATCTCTTTAAATCACCAGTTTGTGAGCAGGTTGTGGTTGAAGTTAAAACATGAGAGCTTCCCAGACTCTCTCTGTTGTAGAACAGCTTTTGGGTGATTTCTCTTATATTTGAGTCTGGTCGGATTTCACAGGAAAAGGAACGAAGTGACATGTAAGCGTGGATAATTACAAAATATATATATTTCATAGCTTTTTTAAAATCTGTCCAAGGTTTAATTATGATTAGAACTAACATCAGTTTCTGATTGTTATTGTCTCAACCCACGGAGCTCAGAATGCACTGATTCTTACTTACCTTTAAGTGAATTTCTAGTGCATTTTGTTTGTTATCGTATATGACTTATCTTATATCTATTCTATATGTTATACTTATTTATTTACATAATTTTGGAAATAATACACACAGACTACATGTATAATCAACCATTAAAAAACAAAAAAGCGATTGTATAATTGCAGGCTCTTTCTCAAACTATACACATAAGGGCAGTTAATGGGCATCGTTAGTTATCTATGTATCGATGTAACTAAGCTAAGCGGTCCAATCAAACGCATGAACGCTGATAGCCGGTCAATTAAAGGGTTAAGTGCTGAGCTGGATTTCATCCACCAACACCACCTGCTGGGGTTGTGCTTCACACTGTATGAAACCTAGACACTGGGTTTAGATGTCTGATGTACCCCGCGGGGGTACAAGTCCCTGTTGTCAATTGTTGCTATGCTGTAGCTTACATCTGTATGTCGTGGTTTACTGTAAATCCTACAGCATGGAGCACCCTGAGAGTGTGGAACCATACCTCCATCCCAGTGCAAGGCACAGCTCTCAGATGTACAATAAGCACTTTCACCATCCATGCTTACTTATTGGGGTCAGATTCTCCATCTTCCTGGTTGTCATCTCGGTCAAAACTGCTCTCACAGATGACAAACCTTACCAACATATCATGTATCAGGTGAGTGGAGATATTCATGCACAGAAGTTTTCTCAAGTTTTTTCAAAACGAAAGAAAGTAAGAGAGAGAGAGAGAGAGAGAGAGAGAGAGAGGGGGGGGGGGGGGGGTGCAAGAAGGAACACTAGCCGTTTTGCCAGCTGTGTGCTTAGATCTTACAGTTACCCTCTGGTTGAACTGTGGGTATTCATCATGCTAATTGAACTCACCATTTCTGGGGAAACACATGTGGGGAGAGCCTTAATGTTAATGTATGAATGGCAATAATGTCCTAATGGCCCCCGCCGCACAGCTGACACAAAGTGGCCCAGATGCACTGTGTCTCGCTCCCTGGAATGCCACTGTAATGTTCCCTCACGGTGGGATTAGATGAGGTGAGGTCGAAGGTCGTGCTCGGGTTAGGGTCAGGTGCAGGGTGAGGAAAACCTGTGACATTGCAGCATTGCGACAAGTGTTGCTCTGGTGCAAAACAAAAATAAGAGTAATGATTTTGATGCACACACAAAATAATAATAATAATAATTTGCGAATGCAAAAGAAAAAAACATATCTCAGCTCACATTTACACAAAGCTGTGTAAATGATGTCGCTGTCATTCCTCTTGTATCTCTGAGATTTCATGACTATCTCTTGAGGAGAAAATCTGACTCAATAAGGATCTGCATCTACACAACAAAGCCTTCAGAGAAATCCCCAAAAGTTCCGTTTTCACTCATTTCACATGAAAGTGTGATCCCCAGATTTCTGAAATTGTTTTTTTCTTTTATGATTATGACACCACGTCCAAGTGGAGGTGCACATGACATTCCCACCAATCATTACACTGTTGAGGGAACATCTATGTTCAATGGAAGCAGTATATATCCACTCTGTCCTGTTTGGTGAAGACATTCAACACACTGCAGAAGGAACACAAACACTGGGCGTCCCTTCAGACGGTGATTATGATGCTCCAATGGAAAAACAATGCAGTCCATGTAAAAAGTAAATGTGTACAATCCCCATTGCCTTGTAGTGGGTCAGATGCCATGTATTTATATGATGTGTGCCGTGAGTGACACAATGATAAACTCACATATATGATTGCTAGCTCTGAGAAATCAAGCCTGATTAATAAAGCAATATTGTCATCATTGTGAGAACAGTCCTTAAAGGAACTATGTGTCGGGTTTTTACATGCACGAATCACTTTAAATTGCCAATATATGAACAGGTTGTACTTTAACTTACAAAATGTGACCTTTCCCGACTGTCTCTCTTGTGTAGAACAGCCTCTGGGCTGATTTATATTGTGATGATATTGAAGTGATGTCTTAGCACGCCAGCATTGGCAAAAATGTTGGTTGTTTTATATCTAAATTCATACAAAGTTTATTTATGATTATAAGTAACATTAGTTTATGATTGTTATTGTCTCAACCAATGGAGCTCGCACAGTGCTCCCTGAATGTACAAGGTTGAACAGGCTGCAGTACACTTACCGGCCAAAGGGGCCAGAAATGTGAAACACATCGTGCCTCTACAGGTGCTTTGGGAAAAATGATTTAAGTTATTATTTGTGTAATTTAGCATCTCTTCCCTGATTGGCTTGTGGAATTCATCTTGCCAGTCAGCAGAGAGAAGGAGAGTAATTTTATAACATAATTATTAATTATTATCCTGCTTTCTTGTGCTCTTTTCTGTTCTCTCTCTCCTCTCTCTCTCAACTCTCAATTTTACTGATGCAGCCTTAACACTTCAGCTGTTGTTGTTGTCGTTGTTGTTGTTGTTGTTGTTAGAATTAGCTGTCATGGCATCACGATAACTAAAGCCGCTGAACGATAAAGTTGTGAGAATGAAGGTTCATAATCTGCTTGGTTGCAATTGATTAACGTGTTTGGCCCTTTTTTTGAATAAAGGTTTCATTATCTAACAAGATAATGAAAATAAATCTATATTTCAAGAGATACCTTTACCCAGAGAGACCTACAGTTTACCCATGACTCCACCAGATTCTTACTTTAATTAATAATTTTTAATCAAACACATGGAACAATGTGTTGTTGCATTTTGAACTATTACACATACATACAAGAATCCATACAGGTGTAACTCAATTTGAGTACTCAATTTGTTCGTTAGTTATGCACTAACTAACTAACTAACTAACGAACTAACATGTCATGTAATCCTGTCATTCTAACCACCCTTACTAAGAATGTATTCACTGGAATAGCATGACAATTTGGATCACATTTCTACATGTTATGATTGCACTGCTCTGCCACCTATGAGGCTAATTACAAGGCAAGGCAAGTTTATTTATACAGCATCATTCACACATTAAGCCATTACAAAGGAATCACATATAAAAACATTCAAATCCCAATCATTAAAAGATAATAAAATAATTTGTTACAGTAAATCACTTATCACATCTTACATGATGCGGCCCATGGGACAACGAGCTGTCATCAAATTCCCCTCGTGAATCACTCTTCTGTCATTTCAGATCTGGCCACACCCCCCCCCACCCCTCACCTGGTGGGCCCCGCCCATCTCATCACCTCACCTGCAGCTCGTTCCCTCATTAGGCCCTCGTTGTGAACTCTGTTCCACCTCCCCGGTGTGCCCTGCCCTGCCTTCCCCACGCTCTACTTTTCTGGGTTGTTTTTCCTGACCTGCCTGTCTTCTGGACCTCTAATTCCCTGCAGTCTCTTGTAGGATTCATTTACCTGTGTGACTGACATCCGGGTTTTGACCTTGCCTGTTTACTAAAGTTAACAGAACTTTCCTTGCAATTCTATCTGCCTCATTGTTGTGCTTTTTTTTTAACCCCCCCCACACACACACACACGCGCACACACACACACACACACACACACACATACAGACACACCGACAGACACACACACTTTATATTTTATGGCCATCTTGAATATCTCATCGCATATTGTCTTGCATGTGTTTGTGAAGTGAGGTATCCCGTCGTGAAAAGAAAATAATCACAAAAACATTGTGATTATTATTGCAAAGCAGCACCATGGTCTAAAAATGTAAAATGGCAAAAAAAAAACTAAAGAGCCTGAAATGAAGATTTTAAAGGGGATGGTGGCGTCTTCTGAATTTGACCATAACTGACTTTTGACGCTAACCATCCATCCTCCTCCTCCTCCTCCTCCATTCACCGGCGTTCCCTCTGCTGCAACTGTTATTTCATTCACTAGCTGCCACCGCCATGCAGACATCGCTCTGACAGCCCTGAAAACATTGACGTTGGCAACATCTATGTTCCTTTTTGCTGCCTAAAATAGGAAAATACTATCTCCTTGACCGGCTTCCAACAATAACGCGGACACTTAAGCGGTGATGTTATCCGTCTTGTCTGTCTCTCCGCCGTGCGCACGTGTGTGTGTGCGTGGTGTGTGTGTATGTGCGTGTGTGTGTGTGCGTGTGTGTGGTGTGTGTGTGGTGGTGTGTGTGTGCGTGTGTCACATCTTGTGTCAGTTCAAACTGAGACGTTCTCTTTCCCACTATACCACTATGCTCATATAACAGACTTGGAGCCAAACAAAATACACCAGCCATGATTTAAATTCTTCTCTCTCTCTCTCTCTCTCTCTCTCTCTCTCTCTCTCTCTCTCTCTCTCTCTCTCTCTCTCTCTCTCTCTCTCTGGTACATCCATCTTTCTCTTTCTTTGTTTGATTTGATGTATTTTTTTATTATCAAAACAAACACAGATGCTCACGCACGCACACATATTAACACACACACACAGACACGCACACACACACACACACTCACTCCCAGTTGAGTTGATGACTACCCTATGTGGATGGGTTGAATTGAAAATAACACAAACGAGAAAGCTCTAATTGCCGTCGTTTGTCAGCCTGTCTGTGGTTGAACTCGGACAGCAGTTGGAAGGCCCTGTCACATTCTGTCCAGAGTATTAAGACAATGTTTTCTCAGTGAAGAAGTGAGCAAAGGAGAGAGTGAGAGAGTGAATGAGAGTGCAACAGTCAGATGCATTACTAAATGTGTGTGTTGGTGAGGGGTTAAATGTGTGTGTGGGGGGGGGGATAATGTTTGATGATTAATTCAATTAAAAGATGCTTAGTGAAGCGAAGAGTAATTAAGTTGCTACATATGGTTGTGTGTAGAGTATGAAAACCAGCACTACACTGTAGGTGCACACAGACTAGTCTCACATATCAGACTTTAAATTATCATCGAAAAAATCCGATGGCGAACCTAAGTGCTATGTCCTATGTGCTATGTATATGCGCAAATATATATCAATGGGGCATTTTCTTTTGCTTAAAATGTGTTTTCGACCAATCATGTTGCTCGGGGCGGCGTCTCACCTGGAAACAACCTGACCGGCGGAACCACAAACACAACAAACGTGACCGTGGCTGACCAGCGATCGGAAGGGACGAAACAAAAAACTCAAGAAGTTTACGATATATATCTGTCGATTATGTTGCCATGGCTTCGATTTTTCAAAAAAAGAAAAGAATTACGACTAGGCCAAAACTCCGACGTGAAACCAGACAACACTCTCGCTTTAGAAGAGTTAATGTGACCTGTTGGCATAAGAGACGATCGCTAATGTTCCCATTAGTGATGTCACTTCTCACTCAGTCACTTTATTCACGTCCCACATATGCAGCTCATATGCTCGTGCCATAAGTACTTAGTGATATTTGCTGACAAAGAACTGATAACTAAAAGGATTCCATCGTCTCGCCATTGTCGGCATCCTACTCGGCCAACAGCGAACACTAAAACTCGGCCAGCACTGATAAATTAAACTAAACCACATGTAGCTAGTGGGACGACATTTTCAAACATCCTGTCCAGACACCATATTCCTATAAGACACGGTGTCTGTTAAGGTTTAAAATCATACAGATTCTGAATCAAACAGCTGTAGAATACATTTGTTAAAATCATATTATGAAACCTCCATCTTTTGACTCTCGAATGAGTTAATCTCCGAGTCGCACTTGCTGATCTCCCTGCAAAAGTTAGGCTGAATAGAACGTCTGGATCCAAGATTATCGACAGACTGACAGACAGGAAGATATAGAGACATACATACAGACAGACAGACAGACAGACAGACAGAGATTAGAGACATACAGACAGACAGACAGACAGACAAGGACAAGAAGAGCAGACAGACAGACAGACAGACAGACAGACAGACAGACAGACAGACAGAGTAAGACATACAGACAGACAGACAGACAGGTTATGACATACGACATACAGTAGACAGACAGACAGACAGACAGACAGACAGACAGACAGACAGACAGACAAAAGAGATAGACAGACAGACAGACAGACAGACAGATACATAGAAGTCAGAGATCAAGATTCGACAGACTGACAGACAGGAAGATATAGAGACATACATACAGACAGACAGACAGACAGACAGACAGGAAGATATAGAGACATACATACAGACAGACAGACAGACAGACAGACATATAGTGTAGGAGTAGTCAATCTTTCATGTCCTCAGGGGTACTTGTAGACAGCAAGGTGATTGATTGGCACTGTAAGTCATGATGTCGTACACATAACACAACTACTAATTAAGTTGCATATAAGAAATAAAATATATCAAATTAAATATATATGACATAAAAATACATGTATATAAAACGTGTTTTAAGTTTATATAGAATATATACATATAAAATATATAAAATATGGAAATATAAAGTAATATATAGACTATATATACTATATAGACTATGTATATAAAATATAAATATAAAGTAAGTAAATAATAACGATATAATTCACTCAAATGTTAATTGAATGCAGACAGATAAGATAGGCGACGCATGTCTTGGAAAGTGTCGGATGTGTCAAGATTAAGAGGCGCAGGTTTCAGTGGTAATTAACGTTCTGTGAGACGTGTGGCGCGTCCTCCTGGCATCGTGTGTGTTGACAGCTCTGAGTGCTACAGGTAGCAAATTAATTTGTCACACATAAAAACTAATGATTTGTAAACCGCAATTTGTAAACCACATGTAGCTAGTGGGACGACATTTTAAAACATCCTGTCCAGACACCATATTCCTATAAGACACGGTGTCTGTTAAGGTTTAAAATCATACAGATTCTGAATCAAACAGCTGTAGAATACATTTGTTAAAATCATATTGTGAAACCTCCATCTTTTGACTCTCGAATGAGTTAATCTCCGAGTACCTCGCACTTGCTGATCTCCCTGCAAAAGTTAGGCTGAATAGAACGTCTGGATCCAAGATTATCGACAGACTGACAGACAGGAAGATATAGAGACATACATACAGACAGACAGACAGACAGACAGACAGGAAGATATAGAGACATACAGACAGACAGACAGACAGACAGACAGACAGACAGACATATAGTGTAGGAGTAGTCAATCTTTCATGTCCTCAGGGGTACTTGTAGACAGCAAGGTGATTGATTGGCACTGTAAGTCATGACGTCGTACACATAACACAACTACTAATTAAGTGGCATATAAGAAATAAAATATATCAAAATAAATATATATGACATAAAAATACATGTATATAAAACTTGTTTTAAGTTTATATAGAATATATACATATAAAATATATAAAATCTGGAAATATAAAGTAAGAATATATAGACTATGTATATACTATATAGACTATGTATATACTATATAGAAATATAAAGTAAGTAAATAATAACGATATAATTCACTCAAATGTTAATTGAATGCAGACAGATAAGATAGGCGACGCATGTCTTGGAAAGTGTCGGATGTGTCAAGATTAAGAGGCGCAGGTTTCAGTGGTAATTAACGTTCTGTGAGACGTGTGGCGCGTCCTCCTGGCATCGTGTGTGTTGACAGCTCTGAGTGCTACAGGTAGCAAATTAATTTGTCACACATAAAAACTAATGATTTGTAAACCGCAATTTGTAAACAGTTTCTACAAATTCTTTCCCGACGCAAGCCATCAAAATGACAAAAACCGAACTAAAAGCTCTAATGGTAGCAAACGATGAATACATGTGTGTGTGACTCGAGGCTATACAGCATATAGACTAGATAGCCCATAGCTGAGTCCTTAACGTTGTGTATTTACTGTTTTGCCTTATGCTGTGTACTGGCCGTCTGAGCGGCAAGGCATTACTACTTACTTTTATTTCTGTATATTTCCCGTCCTCAAATGAACTACGTTGTCCTCTTAATGTAGTTGTCTTGTAGGTATGCAGAACATGTGTACATTTGGCCTTTGTGCCTGTGTGTGTGTGTGTGTGTGTGTGTGTGTATGCGTGTGTGTGTATGCGTGTATGCGTGTGTGTGTGTGTGTGTGTGTGTGTGTGTGTGTGTGTGTGTGTGTGTGTTTGTGTGTGTGTGTGTGTGTGTTTGTGTGTGTGTGTGTGTGTGTGTGTGTGTGTGTGTGTGTGTTGTGTGTGTGTGTGTGTGTGCGTGTGTTTGTGTGTGGTGCTGTGTGTGTGTGTGCTGTGTGTGTGTGTGTGTGTGTATCGTGTGTGTGTGTTGGTTGTGTGTGTATGCGTGTGTGTGTGTGTGTGTGTGTGCGTGCGTGTGTGTGTGCGTGTGTGTTTGAAAGCGTGTTGCGTTGGAGGTGTAGTGTGATTCTCGTGTCTCGTTGGAGTCGGAGGGCGGGACCCAGCGGAGCAAGACTCTGCCTGTCCGCTGTCTCGCTGTTGCGTCACTGGAATTACTGTTGTTTCAATGCCTGAAAAACAACATATATTGTCACTTACTTGTCATTTACATGTACAACTCACATGGCGGGAGACATAATTAGTTGTGATGTGTTAAAAATATGACCTTTTTCAATCTTACACCTGCGCTAGGGTTGCTTAAGCTTTTCGTCCACAGTTTTGTTTACTCCACCGACGAGTTAACGTAGATTTACTTGTTTGGCCTTTTTGAACAACAGTGGTATAGCCACAATGAAGGAGACATGTAGTGATTAAAGAAACATAGATAATTATCCACCTTTGCAGTGACACACGTTTACAAGTGCAACAACAGGTTCTGTTCACAATGTGAGGATTGCCCTGCAGGGCACTAACCTTTACTTTCCATGATAGAAAACATTTAAAGTATAAGAGTGGAGACAAGTGAGACAAGAGATCTAATGCCTCTCCTTCCCCTGAGAAACACTGGGTTTAGTGCAGTCGATTATTTTTCTTGTCGATAAATCCATTGATGTCACTTTTTAAAAAGTGATAATTTCAATTGTGAAATGTCACGGTTGACGCCAACGTGATGTGTATATGATTCATATCTTCTCGTTTTGATAATGCTAATTTGATTGGTCAAATTGCCAATTGACCCGATTGACCCGATACCAATGCCAATTTTTTTTTTGCTACTCAAACATTCAATCTATAAACCCTGAGAACCGAGGAGTCCCTACCATCATTTGTAAAAAAATTAATAATAATAAATACAAGCATTACGTATGGAATTCATATTTCATGAATCCATTGGATTTTAATACAGGCAGCTTGGCCATCTATTTCCTATTTATTTTCTTGAGTGTCAAACACATCGCAGTAGACGGCCGTCTCTCTGGTGGGACGCAGTTAGTTCAGGACTCGACCCATACGGCCGTCTGTATGCTGTGAACGCATGTGGCAGGGGCAGCTATATATATATATATATATATATAAATAGACTTTATCAGTATAGTTTTCATTCTCCTTCTTTGATAGGTTACTATACTGACCCTAATTAGCTGAGTGCGTTCTATTGGCCGGCCACCCATACAGAAAAATGTACACATGCACACACACACACACACACAGACCCAGCCACACATGTACATGAAGGGTTGCTCCGGGCTCTGCAGTCACTAGACCATACCTATATGTTCGTCTCTTCAGATAGGATCACTCCCTGACCTTAATTCACCTCTGATGTGACACGCTGATACAGTCAGGGTATTTAGCCAACCTCCTGCTGCGAGGCGTGTGTGTGTGTGTGTGTGTGTGTGTGTGTGTGTGTGTGTGGGATAATGTTTGATGATTAATTCAATTAAAAGATGCTTAGTGAAGCGAAGAGTAATTAAGTTGCTACATATGGTTGTGTGTAGAGTATGAAAACCAGCACTACACTGTAGATGCACACAGACTAGTCTCACATATCAGACTTTAAATTATCATCGAATAAATCCGATGGCGAACCTACGTGCTATGTATATGCGCAAATCTATATGAATGGGGCATTTTCTTTTGCTTAAAATGTGTTTTCGACCAATCGTGTTGCTCGGGGCGGCGTCTCACCTGGAAACAACCTGACCGGCGGAACCACAAACACAACAAACGTGACCGTGGCTGACCAGCGATCGGAAGGGACGAAACAAAAAACTCAAGAAGTTTACGATATATATCTGTCGATTATGTTGCCATGGCTTCGATTTTTCAAAAAAAGAAAAGAATTACGACTAGGCCAAAACTCCGACGTGAAACCAGACAACACTCTCGCTTTAGAAGAGTTAATGTGACCTGTTGGCATAAGAGACGATCGCTAATGTTCCCATTAGTGATGTCACTTCTCAATCTGTCGCTTTATTCACGTCCCACATATGCAGCTCATATGCTCGTGCCATAAGTACTTAGTGATATTTGCTGACAAAGAACTGATAACTAAAAGGATTCCATCGTCTCGCCATTGTCGGCATCCTACTCGGCCAACAGCGAACACTAAAACTCGGCCAGCACTGATAAATTAAACTAAACCACATGTAGCTAGTGGGACGACATTTTAAAACATCCTGTCCAGACACCATATTCCTATAAGACACGGTGTCTGTTAAGGTTTAAAATCATACAGATTCTGAATCAAACAGCTGTAGAATACATTTGTTAAAATCATATTGTGAAACCTCCATCTTTTGACTCTCGAATGAGTTAATCTCCGAGTACCTCGCACTTGCTGATCTCCCTGCAAAAGTTAGGCTGAATAGAACGTCTGGATCCAAGATTATCGACAGACTGACAGACAGGAAGATATAGAGACATACATACAGACAGACAGACAGACAGACAGACAGGAAGATATAGAGACATACAGACAGACAGACAGACAGACAGACAGACAGACAGACATATAGTGTAGGAGTAGTCAATCTTTCATGTCCTCAGGGGTACTTGTAGACAGCAAGGTGATTGATTGGCACTGTAAGTCATGATGTCGTACACATAACACAACTACTAATTAAGTTGCATATAAGAAATAAAATATATCAAAATAAATATATATGACATAAAAATACATGTATATAAAACTTGTTTTAAGTTTATATAGAATATATACATATAAAATATATAAAATCTGGAAATATAAAGTAAGTAAATACTAACTATATAGTAGACTATATAGACTATGTATATACTATATAGACTATGTATATACTATATAGTACTATAAGTGAGTAAATAATAACGATATAATTCACTCAAATGTTAATTGAATGCAGACAGATAAGATAGGCGACGCATGTCTTGGAAGATGTCGGATGTGTCAAGATTAAGAGGCGCAGGTTTCAGTGGTAATTAACGTTCTGTGAGACGTGTGGCGCGTCCTCCTGGCATCGTGTGTGTTGACAGCTCTGAGTGCTACAGGTAGCAAACTAATTTGTCACACATAAAAACTAATGATTTGTAAACCGCAATTTGTAAACAGTTTCTACAAATTCTTTCCCGACGCAAGCCATCAAAATGGCAAAAACCGAGCTAAAAGCTCTAATGGTAGCAAACGATGAATACAAGTGTGTGTGACTCGAGGCTATACAGCATATAGACTAGATAGCCCAGAGCTGAGTCCTTAACGTTGTGTATTCACAGTTTTGCCTTATGCTGTGTACTGGCCGTCTAAGCGGCAAGGCATTACTACTACTTTTATTTCTGTATATTTCCCATCCTCAAATGAACTACGTTGTCCTCTTAATGTAGTTGTCTTGTAGGTATGCATGTGTGCATTTGGCCTTTGTGCCTGTGTGTGTGTGTGTGTGCGTGTGTGTGTATGCGTGTGTGTGTATGCGTGTGTGCGTGCGTGTGTGTATGCGTGTGTGCGTGTGTGTATGCGTGTGTGCGTGTGTGCGTGTGTGTGTATGCGTGTGTGCGTGCGTGTGTGCATGTGTGTGTGCGTGTGTGTGTGTCTGTGCGTATGTGCGTGCGTGTGTGCGTGTGTGTGCGTGTGTGTTTGAAAGCGTGTTGCGTTGGAGGTGTAGTGTGATTCTCGTGTCTCGTTGGAGTCGGAGGGCGGGACCCAGCGGAGCAAGACTCTGCCTGTCCGCTGTCTCGCTGTTGCGTCACTGGAATTACTGTTGTTTCAATGCCTGAAAAACAACATATATTGTCACTTACTTGTCATGTACATGTACAACTCACATGGCGGGAGACATAATTAGTTGTGATGTGTTAAAAATATGACCTTTTTCAATCTTACACCTGCGCTAGGGTTGCTTAAGCTTTTCGTCCACAGTTTTGTTTACTCCACCGACGAGTTAACGTAGATTTACTTGTTTGGCCTTTTTGAACAACAGTGGTATAGCCACAATGAAGGAGACATGTAGTGATTAAAGAAACATAGATAATTATCCACCTTTGCAGTGACACACGTTTACAAGTGCAACAACAGGTTCTGTTCACAATGTGAGGATTGCCCTGCAGGGCACTAACCTTTACTTTCCATGATAGAAAACATTTAAAGTATAAGAGTGGAGACAAGTGAGACAAGAGATCTAATGCCTCTCCTTCCCCTGAGAAACACTGGGTTTAGTGCAGTCGATTATTTTTCTTGTCGATAAATCCATTGATGTCACTTTTTAAAAAGTGATAATTTCAATTGTGAAATGTCACGGTTGACGCCAACGTGATGTGTATATGATTCATATCTTCTCGTTTTGATAATGCTAATTTGATTGGTCAAATTGCCAATTGACCCGATTGACCCGATACCAATGCCAATTTTTTTTTTGCTACTCAAACATTCAATCTATAAACCCTGAGAACCGAGGAATCCCTACCATCATTTGTAAAAAAATAAATAATAATAAATACAAGCATTATGTATGGAATTCATATTTCATGAATCCATTGGATTTTAATACAGGCAGCTTGGCCAATCTAATTTCCTATTTATTTTCTTGAGTGTCAAAGCACATCGCAGTAGACGGCCGTCTCTCTGGTGGGACGCAGTTAGTTCAGGACTCGACCCATATGGCCGTCTGTATGCTGTGAACGCATGTGGCAGGGGCAGCTATATATATATATATATATATATATATATATATATAAATAGACTTTATCAGTATAGTTTTCATTCTCCTTCTTTGATAGGTTACTATACTGACCCTAATTAGCTGAGTGCGTTCTATTGGCCGGCCACCCATACAGAAAAATGTACACATGCACACACACACACACACACAGACCCAGCCACACATGTACATGAAGGGTTGCTCCGGGCTCTGCAGTCACTAGACCATACCTATATGTTCGTCTCTTCAGATAGGATCACTCCCTGACCTTAATTCACCTCTGATGTGACACGCTGATACAGTCAGGGTATTTAGCCAACCTCCTGCTGCGAGGCGTGTGTGTGTGTGTGTGTGTGTGTGTGTGTGTGTGTGTGTGTGTGTGTGTGTGTGTGTGTGTGTGTGTGTGTGTGTGTGTGTGTGAGAGAGAGAGAGAGAGAGAGAGAGAGAGAGAGAGAAGAGAGGGAGAAACAGAGAGAGAGAGAAAACGAGACAGACAGAGAAAGACAGAGTGACAGAAAGAGGGAGAGAGACAGGGAGAAAGAGACAGGGAGAGAGAGAGCGAGAGAGAGAGACATTTACTGGCTGTCTAACAACTGGTGTTGGTTTGTGATCGTTCTCCTGCTGTTCTAACATAGCCCCCTGGCTTCTGCCTCCTTGGCCTATATTTGTTTAATTCAATGTGTGTGTGTGTGTGTGTGTGTGTGTGTGTGTGTGTGTGTGTGTGTGTGTGTGTGTGTGTGTGTGCGTGTGCGTGTGCGTGTGTGTGTGTGTGTGTGTGTGTGTGTGTGTGTGTGTGTGTGTTTGCGGTCTACCTTGGCCAGGTCTGTCAGTGGAAACAGCTAGGGGGAAACTGACACTTTTCCTCCCATAAAAGCGTCTGTGAGACCTGGACCAGCCCTGGCCCAGCTTCTCCCAGTTACACTGGCTGGAACAAAGACATTTGTCTGTTTGTGTTTGTGTGTTCTACTTGTTCTTTGGTCCGTTCTTGATGATTTATGAATGATGAGTTATGTCCAGTGTCTGCCCACAACCGATGCTAGCTTTGGATGCTAAATAAGCAACGTGCTTCATGACATGAACTATGCTGAACTCGTTGGACCCCCATCTATCTACTATCGCATTTTGTACCGGCTTCCTCTCTGAGGTCCGCTATCGTCCTCCATAATAGTGCATCCCTGACCTTACGTGACCCTGACTACACACACTTCAGGTTTAGGGTCACAAGAACTATTAGCCCGAATGTGAAGTAAACAAGCACACACAAATAAACAAGCAACACATTTTAGCGAGGAAAACTCACCAGGATAGGACTTATGTAGTAATGTAGTTTGCACAGATGCCTTTTATGGGAGGAAAATGGTGTCAGTTCTTACCCCAAGGTGTTTCCACTATGACTTAATGTGTGTGTGTGTGTGTGTGTGTGTGTGTGTGTGTGTGTGTATGTGTGTTTTAACACATTTTTGTGAGTTCTTTAGTAACTCTTCAGCAAAGATTTCATTGACAAGCTTGTTTTGACAAAAGATAATTTAGTCGTAACTGATTATTGCCGTTGTTGCTTCCTCGTTTTTTTGTGTGACACAAACAAAGAATCTTGACGAACCAAGTTTGCAATATCGTAACATTCTTGACACGGTGAGATTGGTCACTCCCTCAGTGAGTATTATGGGATACAAATGTTTTCAACTCCTTGATTGGAAGCACCAATCCTCAATCAATTCAATCAAGTTTAAGTCCCCTGAACCTTCAGCCATATGACTTCTCCCTAAATGTGATAAACATGTACCCTGGAAATCCAGAGTTCTCGCGAGAGCACAATTTGAATTTGCTCAGCGAGTCACTCTGGTGATCAGTAATATTACCGATTCCTGTTGATCCAACGTAAACCAATCACATCGGTGTATCTGATATAGGCGGGCCAGAGGCGGGCTAAACAGATGACGTCAGCGCTACGACGGAATAGTCTGGAATCAGTCAAATCATTTTCATGAAGTGTACAAAACTACAGCAAGAAGCACCAGACTAAAAGGAGTGAAGACAGAAACAATTAGCTGGTGCTTTGCTTTGTGTTGTCTTTCCAGTCATGCTAACTGTTGTTTTATGAAAAACCATGGAATGATTGGGGGGGGTATGCAAGTATGTGTGTGTGTGTGTTGTTGTTGTGTGTGGTGTTGTGTGGTGGCACAGGGGCTGCAGGTGAGTGCCACAGGCGTCCTTAATTAAAGGTCAGGGTCATTAACTCTGCTGGGTGTGTGTGTGTGTGTGTGTGTGTGTGTGTGTGTGTGTGGTGTGTGTGTTGTGTTTCCTTCAAGTCTGTGTGTAGTGGTTTCTGTATATATGTGTGTGTGTGTGTGTGTGTGTGTGTGTGTGTGTGTGTGTGTGTGTGTGTGTGTGTGTGTGTGTGTGTGGAAGTAAGCCAGGTGTAAGTTGGTTTTTAAAAGGAAAAAAGGAAAGAGAGAAAGGAGAAAGAGTGAGTTAGGAGAGTGTGAGCGGAGAATGAGTAAGTTATTTATAATTAAAATAATGCATCTTAAATATATTCATACATATACATATATATGTATATGTATATACATGTACATGTATATAGAGATATATATATAATCTATATATACATAAGTTTTCACCATTGATGGATTTAGATCACATCTGTCATATTCACCATGTGACAGATGCAGAATGTATTTCAGATGTTTCAAATGTTCAACATTTTGCAAATCTGTGAACCTTTTTAAACGGTCAATTTGTGATTTATTTTGCAGTCTACAGAAATATGTGTTTGCTACCGGTCCTATATTTCATCCTTATGAAAATAAAACAACCTTCAGGTCAACCCAGGTTCAAGGGTGAAGGGGCTCTCTCTCTCTCTCTCTATTTTTAGTGCCCTCGTCCAAGATGGCCGACCATTGGGCCCAGCAGAGGTCAGGTGTCGGGGAGGGTGGGGGGGGGGGGGGGGGGGGTCAAAGGTCGGCAAGCTGAAACGAAAGTTTATTTATGGTGCAAACAAGGCAGCTATTTAGGGGTACATGAAGAGATTGGTCAGATAATTATACCAGGGGCCGGTGGCCCCCTCCAACTATCCCCCCCTCCCCCCCCCCCAACACCACCCACCCACCACCACCGGTCAATTGCAGCCATATGTGACGAGACTAGGGGGTCTCCCTCCTGCCACATCTGTGATCGTGTATGTGCCCGACTGCGCGTGTGTGTGTGCATGTGTGTGTGTGTGTATGTGTGTGGTGTTTCCTCTGTGTAAATGTTAGTACGAAAGCCTCTCGTCTTTTATTTCTCTTCCTGGTTGTCGTCCCCTGTGTGTTGTCCCTCCGTTGGACGCCTGCCGGGTCTCCTCAGTCAGCAGTCAGTTAGTAACAGGCTGTCGGCCACAGCCAGCCAGCCACCCTCACCCTCAGCCTCCTGCTGCTACCGAGGCTTGTTCAGTCCCCACACCTCCACCGGGCCCCACAGACACACAACAACAACAACAGGCACGGATGTGTCGTCTGGCTGGCCAGCTGCAAGGTCGCCGGTTCGAAACCCTGGCTCCCCCCGCCTTAGTGTCCAGGTGTCCCTGAGCAAGACACCTAACCCTGTGAACTGTCTGTTCTCTGGCATTGGTGATGTCAGTGTTTGAACGTGTGTATGGATGGGTGGATGAATGTGAGGCACTACTTCACAGCTTGGAGGGAGCATAGGTTACTGTTGTTACTTCTCCATGTCATATTTATTACAATTCATAAACATTAATAAAGCAATAATTCTGTCTTGACTTCCCATCCAATTAAAGGGCTGCTATTTTACCAGCGGGTGTCAGTGTGACACAGTGACACAAGTGGGAGAGTGACTAGATCGGTCTACCAGCGCTAGACTGGTAGACAACTAGTAGGCCTTATTTATCATCACACACATCTGGGTGGGCACTCCCACTTGTGATGTCACTATGTCACAATGACAATTTTTTTTTTAAATAGGGGCATCCGATTTTTAGGCCTTTAATTTGCATTTTCACTGAAAACGCAATGTTAAAGGGCGTCCTATGTGTAAACACATTGAAAACATGTTCACAGTGTTACAAATAACGATACACAACACAACATAAGACAACACAACACAAACAAAATACAATCTGATACTGGCAGGTGTGATAAGATAAGATAAGAGAGAACTTTATTCACCCCAAACTAAATGCTTTTACCAGAGATTGCTCAAAATACCAACAACATGAGAATAAAAACAATAGAATCAATAGAATAGCGTTGGTGGTATAGCCACCAACACATCTATACCACTTCACAAATAACGAGACACAACACAACACAACAAAATACAATACGATACAATACACAACATAATACATTAGAACACAATACAGCCTTCCTCCAAGATTTTAATACTGGCAGGTGTGGTGTAGCCACCAACACATCCACATATAAGATAAGATAAGATAAGATATAACTTTATTAATCCCGAAATAAATTCTTATGCCAGAGGTTGCATAGCAATAGAATAATAAACAATCGAGTAATAAACAAATATATGAAATAATACATTTACAAATGTACAGTAAATAAGCCGAAGGAAAATACAGGTAAGATATTCAGTAAACAAAACAATCTACAGCATCTATACCACATCTATACCACTTTACCAATTGAAGGAGCCAAGGTGAAATGGCTGACAGGGTTATAAGGCATCCCAGCCTGCAGCCCACTGGGCCGTACATAGCGGGCAGCGCTGGGCTGACGCAGGGTTGCGGCCTCTCCCAGTGTGAGCTGCGTTGAGTATAACCAGCTGTGCTCTCACTGAACCAGATAATTGAAGTTGAAATAAAACTTGTCCAAATGAAGGCTACCATCGCGTCGGGGTAATCATATGAGAAACCATCGGGAAATACCTGGAGAACACACACACACACACACACACACACACGCAGGCACACACACACACGCAGGCACACACACACACACACATGCACACACACACACACACAGAGACACACACCCACACGCAGCAAAAGAAAAGTCCCCTAAAAGACCGTGTGTGTAGCTCCACCAAACGACTGTAAAAGTTCCCACGAGTATCAAGAGTTGAAGGCATTGGTGTTCGTGTGTCTTGGAAGGAAGTTTATTATAATTTCTCCCTCCGCCACCTCCCCCCCCCCCACCCCTCTTCTCTCTCTCTCTCTCTCTCTCTCTCTCTCTCTCTCTCTCTCTCTCTCTCTCTCTCTCTCTCTCTCCAAACGGCGTGTGACTGAATGGCCAGAGGCTGACTTGGACTCCATCTCTCTCCACCGTCGTGGTTACGAACCATTTCACGTTGTGAGCAAGGTAGGAGTCAGCACCAGTCGTTCACTGCGGCGACATCTGTTCAGCAAACCCAGAGTCAAAGAGGACATAGAAACACAATGGACGACGGAAGAATAAATGAACAAATAAATGAATGAATGAATGAAGGAAGGAAAATGAATGAGTTTGTCGCCGTAACCATGGCAAAGAACCCAACAAGACCTTTTCTTGATGTGACGTCATACCCTGGATGGCTAGCTGTCGAACTATTGCCAAGCGACTTTCACTTCGGAGGTTAGCAACAAAATGGCAGCAATCCGTCATTTGAAAATGAATGCACAATGGAACCAGTTCATGGAAGCAGATTTAATTTATTTATTATTTTGTATGAAAGAGTTTTTTTTTTAAAGTAGCAAGCAATGTCTTATTCGAGTCTTATAACTTGCAGTAGCCAGATTCTTTTGTTGTATCTTAGAAGCTATAGTAGATGAATATACCTGTAAATAACCAGGTCGTCTGGGTCATATTACACTCATGAGCCAGGGATGCTGATTGGCTGGGAGTATTGGTGGTCCAATCGCAAACCTAGCCGTATGACAGCCAATCAGAGAAGAGGATACACCAGCAATCAGTAAGCCAGTAAGCGATAAGAGAGAAAGAGAGAGAGAGAGAGAGAGAAGAAGAGAGAAGAGAGAGAATTACAGTAATTTTTGTCCTCCTGTGGGTCATTCTCATTACTTTGTGTTGTGTTACGTTGTGTTAAGTTGCATTGTGTTATGTTGAGTTGTATTGTGTTACATTGTGTTAAGTTGTGTAGTTTTGTGTTGTATTGTATTGTGTTACGTTGTGTTGTGTTGTGTTGTGCTGTATTGTATTGTGTTAGGTTGTGTTGTGTTGTATTGTATTGTGTTAGGTTGTGTTGTATTGTATTGTTTTAAATTGTGTTATGTTGTGTTATATTGTGTTGTGTTGTATTGTATTGTGTTAAATTGTGTTACGTTGTGTTGTATTGTGTTAATTGTATTGTGTTAATTGTGTTTGTTGTTGTGTTGCATTGTGTTAGGTTTATTGTGTTGTGTTACATTGTGTTGTGTTGTATTGTGTTACGTTGTGTTGTGTTGTATTGTGTTACGTTGTGTTGTGTTGTATTGTGTTACGTTGTGTTGTGTTGTATTGTATTGTGTTAAATTGTGTTAGGTTGTGTGTTGTGATGTATTGTATTGTGTTACGTTGTGTTGTGTTGTGTTACGTTGTGTTGTGTTGTATTGTATTGTGTTACACTGTGTTGTGTTGTGTGTTGTGTGTCCGGAGGCAGACTCCACGCTCTCTTGCCCACTGATCCCTATCACACAAATAGATGGCTGGCGCTCAGTAGCTGGAGCTTCCGCAATTACATGTAGCCCCCCCCCACCCACCCACCCCACCCCCCCACCCCCCACACACACACACACACACCCTCCCCCAATACATGTGCATGTGTGAGTGTGTGTGTGTGTCTTTGCATGTGTGTCTGTGTCTGTGTGTGTGTGTGTGTGTGTGTGTGTGTGTGCGTGTGTGTGTGCGTGCATGTGTGAGGGGGGTTGGAGGGTGTGTGTGTGTGTGTGTGTGTGGGACGTGGCCCCCCAGACACTGTTCTGAACCTCTGCAATGTGACGAGAGTTCACACACACCACAACACACACACACACACACACACACGATACATTTATTTTTCAATTTTGTGCCATTTTGTAAAAAATAGTTCACATTTTCTGTCCTGATAAAACAGGCCGAGCTTCTCACTGACTCCGAGCACATACGTGTGTTTTCCTCTGACAAAGGGAGAGAGCGCATCTGGTAACACTTCT
>PIJE02002045.1:5000-12500 GCA_002895965.2 Coryphaenoides rupestris | reverse complement strand
GCGTAGTCTGCTGAGTTCACATCTCACATCCTCCGCCATGATGGTGATTGGCCCTGGAGAGAGGAGAGGGGGGAGAGGAGAGGAAGCAGGGAGAGGAGAGGGGGGGAACAAGGGGGGAGAGAAGAGGAAAGGAGAGGGGGGAGGGAGAGGAGGGAGAGAGTCACAGGAGGAGCTGGGGGGAGGGTGGAGAGGAGCCACATCGTCAAACCTGTTGAAGAACAGGTTTAACTCATTGGCCTCATCCAGGTTTCCCTCCCTCCCCTGGATGGTCTTTGCTCCTTGGCCAGTGATGGTTCTCATGCCACTCCACACCTCCCTGAGGTTCTTCTGTTGAAGCTTCCTCTCAAGCTTTCTTCTGTAGCTCTCCTTGCCCTCTGTGATCTTTTCTCTCTGCACCTTCTTCATCTCCTCCTTGTCTCCACTCCTGAAGGCCGCTTTCTTCCTGTTCAGTGACACCTTGATGTCTTTAGTCACCCAGGGTTTGTTGTTGGGGAAGCAGTGCACAGTCTTGGTTGGGATCTGGGGGTGTCGATCATCGAACGGTGACCATAGGGAGAGCTTAGCATCAGTGGAAACAGGTCGTGTGTCACATGAAAAAAAACTTGTGNGAATTTCAGCTTCCCATGAGAATGATCTAAGTCACCATGACCTGTACAAACTGTGGACCGTGACCATCTCAAGACAATCTAGGTCGAGTTAGATATGTCTGTTGCAGTTATAAACCATCTCCCTCCTATACCACTACCTTCATCAACGCATGACGCGTATGTGTGGTGTTCAACAACTGTCTGTCCAGCAGGAGCTCCGCAGGGCAAAGGCCACTCCATGACCAGTGGACTTACACACACACATCCAGGTAAGTTCACCTGTCCCCCGGCAGGTGTCGAGTGTTTGTATTAAATTCAATAATGCAGCTGTTACTGATGTGTCCCTTGAGTTCTGCAAAGTGACCCACAGTACAAGTGTAATTCCTCAAATTGAAATACTAAATACTAAATAACTGCCATAGTATAGCAGTAAGCACACACACACACACACACCATTATTTATATGCTATAATACTTTATATAGATGCTAATAGATGATATTAATGAAGTTATCAAATTGGTATGGTCAGCGATAAGGAACCTACATGTCTACCTACAAGACATGCAGGTATAGAAACCAGGTTTAAAGACTGAAGGGGAAAAGCGGATGTATATGGGAGCATGTACATCCATGGGTGTATACAGTACCTCGGCCGTGAGTGACAACTCCTGGAGGTTGGTGAAGAAGAGATCTCACTCACCCAGTGCTGGCCGTCCCCTGCACCGGGTAAGGACCAGCCACTCCACTGGAGTCAAGCGGCCCCTCGGCTTCTCTGAGCTCCTGGTGGGCAAGCCTGCCTGGACCTCCTCGTCTAGTTACCTGGGAGGAGGCGGAGGGTCAGACAGATACCAGCAGGGGGCGCTGCAGAACCCATGACAAAACTGAGAAGGCACTTGGAGAAGTCGCAGTTTCATAATCTCTACATCTGCTAATTATTGTGTGGGCCTTCATCAAGATACTGTTTTTATATTTGTTTTAAGTGTACATTTACAATAAAAATCTACTGCAATTCAAAAATATTCAATTCTTCTTTTGGCTGGAAAATATAGGCCTATGCTAACAATAAGAATATGAATTATAGGCCTGTTACAAGTATTAATATTAGTATCCAGAATCATATTGTTGTTCAGTGACACCTTGATGTCTTTAGTCACCCAGGGTTTGTTGTTGGGGAAGCAGTGCACAGTCTTGGTTGGGATCTGGGGGTGTCGATCATCGAACGGTGACCATAGGGAGAGCTTAGCATCAGTGGAAACAGGTCGTGTGTCACATGAGAATTTCAGCTTCCCATGAGAATGATCTAAGTCACCATGACCTGTACAAACTGTGGACCGTGACCATCTCAAGACAATCTAGGTCGAGTTAGATATGTCTGTTGCAGTTATAAACCATCTCCCTCCTATACCACTACCTTCATCAACGCATGACGCGTATGTGTGGTGTTCAACAACTGTCTGTCCAGCAGGAGCTCCGCAGGGCAAAGGCCACTCCATGACCAGTGGACTTACACACACACATCCAGGTAAGTTCACCTGTCCCCCGGCAGGTGTCGAGTGTTTGTATTTAATTCAATAATGCAGCTGTACTGATGTGTCCCTTGAGTTCTGCAAAGTGACCCACAGTACAAGTGTACAATAACGAAATACTAAATAACTGCGATAGTATAAGCAGTAAGCACACACACACACACACACACACACACACACACACACACACACACACACACACACACACACACACCATTATTTATATGCTATAATACTTTATATAGATGCTAATAGATGATATTAATGAAGTTATCAAATTGGTATGGTCAGCGATAAGGAACCTACATGTCTACCTACAAGACATGCAGGTATAGAAACCAGGTTTAAAGACTGAAGGGGAAAAGCGGATGTATATGGGAGCATGTACATCCATGGGTGTATACAGTACCTCGGCCGTGAGTGACAACTCCTGGAGGTTGGTGAAGAAGAGATCTCACTCACCCAGTGCTGGCCGTCCCCTGCACCGGGTAAGGACCAGCCACTCCACTGGAGTCAAGCGGCCCCTCGGCTTCTCTGAGCTCCTGGTGGGCAAGCCTGCTTGGACCTCCTCGTCTAGTTACCTGGGAGGAGGCGGAGGGTCAGACAGATACCAGCAGGGGGCGCTGCAGAACCCATGACAAAACTGAGAAGGCACTTGGAGAAGTCGCAGTTTCATAATCTCTACATCTGCTAATTATTGTGTGGGCCTTCATCAAGATACTGTTTTTATATTTGTTTTAAGTGTACATTTACAATAAAAATCTACTGCAATTCAAAGCATCAATATAGCCTTAAAGCAAATCATTTACTAGAATACATAGGCCTACAGCTCTAATTCATAATATTGAGTCCTGCATCAAAAATATTCAATTCTTCTTTTGGCTGGAAAATATAGGCCTATGCTAACAATAAGAATATGAATTATAGGCCTGTTACAAGTATTAATATTAGTATCCATAATCATATTGTTATTGATATAGTTAATATTAGCATAATAGTGGGGAAAATAATTAATAATCAAACTAATAAAATATAAAAATGAATAAACTAATAATAAAACATATTATTATTACTATTATTATTGTTATTATTATTGTTGTTGTTATTATTATTATTTGTATTATTATCATTAATAATAATAATAATTATTATTATTACTACTAGGCCTACTACTACTTCTACTATTAGGTCTATTATATGTAGAGGCCTATATTTTACAGTCTATGCTGGAGGCCTTTAGCCTATCAGAACGACTAAATAGTTGCAAAACGGGTAGTTCACTGGTAGTTTGTTAGTTTGTACCATTTTTTATTTCAAGGATATTATATACAGATACTATATAGGGCCCTACTGCTGTAAATATCGACGTGTCCCTGATGTTTAGTGTACTCCACGAACGGGGGTCTATAAGAAGTGTCTCTATTCAAGCCGATGTATTTCTCCGCCACCAGGGGGCGGGACAGCGGAGCGACTCCCGCCACACTGTCGTCACGTTTCCGGAAGATATCCAAACGAAACCGGAAGAAAACAGCAAGCTGTCAAAAAATAGAAACGAAGGCATATCGTAGTTTTTTTTAAATATTAAACAGTAATGACTTGGCGTTGAACGCAGACCGAGAATAAACGTGTTCATCATGGTTCTCAGAGAATATTAAGTATTTTGAAAGACACCAGAAATCTCGATTTGCTGACGTTTCTCTGGTTGGACTGCTGAAACAAGGTAGCTACAACCACTAGCGTGGAGACACTGCTAATGGTGCGTTCCAATTATCCTCGGAAGTCTGAATTTCCGAATTCCAAGTCGGAAGTTTCAGGGAGAACGCCATCTGAAGTCGGAATTCCAACTCGGCGAGACGGAAGAACCTCACCAACCCCGACTTTAGTCAACTCAGGTGACTCAGGTCACTCCCAGCGCTCACTTCCGAGGTAAATGAAACGCGGAATGAATGCTAATAAGTTCCATTTACCTCGGAAGTCGGAGCTGGGAATGGTGTCACACCCGAGATCCATCATTACTCGGGGTCGGTGAGGTTCTTCCGACTTTCCCAGATGGAACCCCGGCTTCAGGGGGCGTTCCCTCTGTGCAACTTTGCTCGGAAAACGGAAATTCCGACTTCCGAGTACAACTGGAACGCACTATAACCTCCGAACGCTCTAATAAAGCACCAGGCACTGCATTCTGATCTCATTTGTTCTTATCAAGCTTTGCTCATTACTTCATTGTGCTGTAATGTTATGTAACCGGTATATCGTTTTGATGTCAAAACAACTAGCAACGTTTGTGGGGATACAAAACAGTAACTCCATCATCAGCAACATGAACATATGGAACGTTATCAAAAGGAAACATCCGCGTTGACATGTTCATTTCCCGTTCACAATATTGCTGACGTGTGATATTCGTCACTGACTGATTGACGTGCTCTGTTGTTGGTTCTCTTTGAAAGACACCAGTGGTCTTTTGCGTAGTATTGATCTTATATTATGGTTTATAACACTGCTATATGTATATATCAGCATAGTTGAGTCAGCATAATCATGTACCATTTAATTTAATTAAAAACATCCATGGTTGTTTGCCGAGTATTGTCCTGATTTGACTTTGTCACCACAAAGAACAGACATGAGAATACCATCTAATGTCTTGCTAAATGATGATGGCTCCTCCTCCATCTACCACCACCTCCAGCTTGCTTCTCACCTCCTGCCTGCAACATGTCTTGTGCTCTTCCCTGACTCCCCACAGGTGTGAATGACCGACGCTGTGTCGCCCACGGCTCTCAGCGAAGTCCAGCTCCGGCTCCTCTGCCACGATGACATAGAGAGCGTCAAGTTGCTCTGCAGGGATTGGTTCCCAATCGAGTCAGTATAACCGCCACCCCCCTACCCTACCCCCCTTTGTATATGCTGCTGCAGGTTTCAGCCGAATACCCCACTCAAAACACAGTCTGTTGACAAGTCTTACGTGGGTACACCACCAGCATCAACCAGGGTCACAGGTCAAACCCTTCATTTCAACTGAGGCTGCTAGTTTTAGACACTTCACGTCACTGTGGTCTCTCCTAACTGGCCGCTATCTCTATTGATGAATGGAGCGGTCAATGATCAGCTCAAGTGTCATTATGAGTTACGGGTCATTATCAGTTCACCAAGTGTGTGCTTTCGTTCTATATATGTAGCACTATCATCGGTATCATAGGTGTCCTCACAGGCTGACGCCAAACTAACCCTCTGACCTTTGACCCTTTCCTCAGATACCCAGACTCATGGTACCAGGACATCACCTCCAACAAGAAGTTCTTCTCCCTGGCCGCCACGTTCCAAGGAGGCATCATGGGAATGATCGTGGCCGAGATCAAAGGCCGGACAAAAGTACACAAAGAGGTGATGTGATGGTCGTGGCCCAGCCCACATCCCTCGTACAACAACATCCATCCAGCTATGTCTGTAATATTTGCGGTACAAGTTCACTCTGTTTAACATGAATACCATTTTGGATGTGGTTTTCTTTTTATGTGTATATATAGGATATTATTACATACAGATACTGCTGCAAATACAGACTTATCTCCAGGGCAGGGTGAGAGAATAGTTTGAAGTAGATCTAGAAGAGAGGTGGAGGTATGAGACAGCCAAATGGCAACAGTGAATGGAAACGCTGGCATATGAGATGGTATAGATTTGAATAGAGTGCAGTGGGAGCAGACATGATTTGACTATGAGGTGAGGGCTGATGTAGTATCTCTCTGCCACTCTCTATAGTGTACATATGTGGTATTACACGTTTAACACAAGGAAAATGGGATGTCCAGAGGTGATTCCCATCCCTTCCAACCCCCTTCAAATGGACGACTGGTGGCAATTTGAATTAGTGTGAAGTGGCTTAGTGTCGATGACGGGCAGACAAACTAATATTGATCTGTGTATGTGTGTGTGGTGTGTGTGTGTGTCTTAGGATGGAGACATCCTGGCTTCCAGTTTCCCCGTGGACACGCAGGTTGCCTACATACTCAGCCTAGGAGTGGTCAAGGAGTTCAGGAAACATGGCATAGGTACTGTTCTCACACATGCTCTCGTATACACACACACACTTTCCCTTGCTGCTGGATAACGAAGAATGAGATGATCCTGAACAAAACAGCTGCTTGTTTCACATTGTTTGGCATTTAAATGTATTTAAATGCACATTGTTCAGACGTATTGTGTCTAGAATTAGTTTAATTCAAAAATCAATAGTGTAGTGCACGGAAACTAAATCCAGAGCAGCAGGTACACGATGCTTCTTGGTGTCTAGAGGGTGCAAGTCAAGTAGTACATTTATCAAATACCAGAAACATGCACATATTCATTTCAGGGCTGTGAAATTTACATTTGATATACAAATACAACTAACATTTGAATATGTAATAATACATATATACTGTATGTATAAGCATGTACACACATAGGCCAGATCAAGTCAAGTAGTACATTTATCATGTCAACAAACACCAGAAACATGCACATATTAGGTTCAGGGCTGTGAAATGAACATTTGATTTACAAATACAACTAATTAACATTTGAACATGAAATAATACATACCGTAAATCCTCTAATATTGGCCGGGGCCTTTATTTACTGAGCCGCAGGCCTTTGTTGGAGGCAGGCTTATATTAGAGGCAGGCCTTTATTTCTTAAAATTAAACTCTCATGGACATAATCCCTTAATTTCCTGACTTTTAAACATTGCACACATTGCCACATAAAAACAAACACACAAAACAGTAAGATTCAGCTGCAAGTAACATATGATAACAAAACAGCACCGCAGCCTCACGTAGGGAAAATACGGCCACTAAAATAAAACAACCCTGAGGTAATGCTAGTGCTAAGTGTCGGTGCTAGTGCTGTGCTGGTGTTACTGCTAGTGCTGGTCCTGGTGCTAGTGTTACTGCTGGTGCTGGTGCTGGTGTTAGTGCTAGTCCTGGTGCCAACTGCTGGTGCTAGTGTTGTGTCGACTGTCTGGGAAGGTATCCCGTGACATTCTGTGAATGTCAGCATATAACAATGTATATTTTAGTACATTGATTTATATGTGTATGGATATTTTACTGTATATTTTACTGTATTTTACTTTAGATTTAATTTACTTATTTTATATAGAATCCTATATATAGTTCTATTTCTATTTTGTAATTTCTTATAATTACTATTCTTATAATTACTGTCGGCTGTCGGGCGTTTTGCACATAAAGTTTTTAACTCATTGCTTATACACACGTGTAAACTGTGAAGTTACAATAAAAATACTTGACTTGACTTGACTTGAGGTAGGAATAAACATTACCGTAATACGGTAACTGTCTCTTTAAAATTCACCTCAAACTTTCGTCTGGTCGGCGCC
>PIJE02002044.1:72978-77978 GCA_002895965.2 Coryphaenoides rupestris | reverse complement strand
AGACTCTAGACTCGAGTGTATATTCTTCATTTAAAGGTATTGAGACATTTTAAAGCAGCGAGGGTATTTCTTTAATCATATCAAAAGTGTTTTGTTCGTCCAGCCCCCCCGCTAAGTAGCAATTGGTCTGTTCCGGTCCTCAACCACAAATGAGTTTGACCGCCCCCGCTGTATTCCATGTCTCTAACCCCCTCTGTCCCCTCCTTGCTCCTCCAGACCGCCACGTGACCAGCGGACGGCAGGTCGGGCAGCACCCATCAGGGCTAAGGCAAGGCCTCAGGTAAAACAACAGACATAAATATATATATATATATATATATATGGATATCAATGTATCCCACTCTGTAACGGGTGAAGTCAGATGAGTCTGTAGCCAACACAAGCCAGCAAAGATGGAGAATACAAAATAAAATGGAAGCTTAGAAGATCTAACACACAGTCCTCCTTTGAACTGCCCAGCCAATCTTTATTTTTGTAAGAGTTTCACCATTATGATGAGTCTTATTTCAGATGAATCACATGACTCCTGCTTAGGGATAACCAGGCATAGGATTGAAACAGTTTTGATACCAAAAAATTAACAAGAATGTTTGAAAGCTAGATGTGTACTGAGTTTGCGCCCTTCGGCCAGATGCGCGGCTTTCTACCTGATCTGGCAACCCTCGTTACCACAGTTTTTTACAACGCCGCTGGTGATCAAATAGTTCAATAGCCGAGATAAGAGGAAACTACTGAGAACATTGACAAAACAGCCTGGGTATGGCACACTGGCCTACTGTATAAACACAAGTTTCTTACATTCTTATGAGTTCTGGGTGCCGTATGCTATCCATCTTGAGTCGGCTACGATACAATTTGTTGCAACACATCTCTCTCTTGGTCTGCTGGGATGTTATTTCCATAATATGAAGCAGAACAGTGCACCTCAAACGCACGCTCACCATTCATAGCGGCGAACGGCGTTGCATCATGAAGCACGAGGAACCTTATGCTTCGTGTGCACACCGATCGACACCATCTTGCACTGAAGACAGAGGAAATATCCAAATAATGACCATAAACACTCCAATATGTTCCCCCTAATATGCGCATTTGTACGTCGCTTCCAATCAAATTGGTCAAATGATTAATGTAATACGTGCAGCGCTGTGCGGGACGACGAGTGCGAAAAATGTCTGAGCCATGAGAGCATTCTGCGCGCGAAAACAAGATGGCGTCCGTCTTGAGAGGAGAGAACAAGCAAGCGGCCGTGTTTTTCCACCCTGCACGCTGTCACGCATGAATCCTCCTCACAGCCACATGTTTAAGATTAGCTGTACTGTTTGTCAGAAGGGAACATCGTCCACAGACTCCACACACGTCTGTTTCCTGCTCGCTGTGAATCAGCAGGGGTTCCCTGTTGTGCGTTGGTGTTTTTATAGCTTAATAGTTGCATCATTAAATACTATAACAATAACGCTAATGCATAAAATATATGCTTTATGTATGTATGTACGTGCATGGCGTGAATAAGCATTTTATTTAACATTCAGCCACTACTTGTGTTGTGTACACCAACTAAGATGCGTTTGAGCACTGCTTTGCACTTTACACCCTGATCTGGGGAAAAGATACGGTTTATTGGAATGTTTGTAAAGTGTTTGTGACATAAATGCCAAGATAGAAATGCTTTAATAAGCTTTTTTGTGTGTGTTCCTTTTTCATGTTAACCTTTCTGCTTTTCTATGCTAATGCCAGTGTTTGCTGCCAAACCACACGGATGCATTAATGAACACCTCTGGGGAAGAAACTTTATACCAGAAGCCGACACGATCAGATCTTTATCCACGATTAAATAAAAAACTATGTATAACTTTATCCAGTTGCCAAATGTCAAGAGAAAGCCACACACGAGCGTTTCAAGACACGTCTCTTCCTTATTTGTTCCCATAATGCATTTAACCCTAGTAAAGAGAGTCCCCCGCTGCAAGACAGTAAATTAAGTCAAGCAAATTAAAATACACGACGGACCTTATTGTAACCACGATGGAAAAAGTAATTAGCCCCCATTTAGACCCTGTTTAACTTACACAGTGAGCGCACTAATTAGGAAACCCGGACAATTAGGTCTCTTAGCTCAACTTCAACAGTTTGACAGCGTAGCGTCGGCGCTAACTAAGTAGTGGAGCTGTTAGCGCTTTATTAGCATCGAGGTCTGATGTTTTTTCGCCATAATAACGGGCATTATTTCCCTTTTATGTGATCCTCCTACAGAGAAAAATAGGCCTGATCTCTCCCTTTGTGGTCGCTCCAGCTCGCTTCCACCACCCACACAACGCCGTTTTCCCAGGCAACAGTGTTCCTCCAAAGTTTACACACAATAAATAACGATATGCCCAAAGCAGTTAGCGATGGCCTCGCTCTCTCCCCGCTTCCTGGCTGCAGTTGAAATAAAATGGTAATTTTGACTTGAGGAGGATTTCAAAGGGACGGCCTTTACTTTTCATCTCAGTGCAAAACCACGAGCTCGCCGACATATTCACACTGAGAGAGAGACGGAGACGGAGAGACACCGAGAGAAACAGAGAGAGACAGAGAGAGAGAGAAAAAAGTAGAATTTCAAGTTTTTCTATGAACTTCCGTGTTTCTTCTCTTCCTCGCAGGAAGAGACACGTAGCGTTCCTGAGATATCTAACCCAGATGGAGATATTCATGTAAACAACCACCCCCGTCTGGGAACATGTGATTCATGTGTCATTGTCCAAAGAGTGTTTCCATGCATTTGAATAGATAATTTTATGCATTTGATGTCGATTTTCTTTCTTTGAAGGGCCAGAGGTCAGCTGTGGGGGTAGAGCGAGAGACTGTCCTCCATCTCTCTCTCTCTCTCACTCCCTCTGTGTGTGTGTGTGTGTGTGTGTGTGTGTGTGTTGGTTGTTTTGTTTAGTTGTAGTTTTGTATAGAAACACACACACGCGCGTCGTCCCGTCTCTGTGTGTGTGTGTGTGTGTGTGTGTGTCATGAAGGGAACCTGACTGACACTTCAGTCGCTGCCCCTTGCCCGGGGAACACAAGGTGCTTTCCAATATGCCGTCCAGCATCTGCTCTCTTTGGCATTGTATTATGCAAATATCTTTGTCTCCAATAAAGCCCTGGGCTGTGTTTGATGCTCCGTGGTTCTCCGTCTGTCTGCCTGTTGGTTTTTTTTCTCTCTCTCTCCCCCTCCCCTTCCTCTAGGTCCTCCAAGCCGTCTCACACTGAGATTGGAGTGAGACCAACGCAGCCGTTGAAAGAAGGCCCGTGAACTCTATTATCTACCCGGCGGAAAAGAAGAGAAAAAAGAGAGAGGGAGGGAGAGAGACAGAGAGAGAGAGAGAGAGAGAGAGAGAGAGAGAGAGATCCAGGAAATGGAATTAAAATACCTGAAACAAAGTCCATCACACACACATCACTAGGTTAGGCCGCCAAACTTGCTTTGACCACGTATTATATATATATATATATATATATATACCGACAGTCGTAATAAATCCATCCAATATACAGAAAACACAAAACAGAACCAACAACAGAACCGTGTGTAAAGGGCCGCTGCCGAGCCAAATCACTTTATCAGCCCCAGCAGCCTGGGCTATTGTGGGACACCTCTTAGACGTGGGTTGAGATGTCACACCGCTAATTGAGAGTCACAACAAGGAGCCTTGTCTTGGCCCTGCTGCTCCGGCAGCCGTGCGCGGCCACTGTAATCACCATCGCCATAAGTTGGCTCCCCTAAAACATCAAATGGTGGTTTGAAAGCTGGAGGAATTTGCATTGCCTTCCTTTGATCTGGGATATTTAAACAAAAGGGAGCTCTCGCTATGCGTAAGGCGTGAAGGTTACAGCACACACACACCCCCCCCCCCATCTCCATACACTCACACGTGTACACACACACACACACACACACACACACACACACCCCGGCCCCTATTGTGGTGATTATTGCGGCTACAAAAGCGGCGAGGCGACAAAAAAGCATGCAGCTAAGGCAAATATAACCCCGGCCTGACCCGACTCTTTATAAACTACCACAATCACAGAGTGAATTAGAGGTGGCCGTGTGTTGAATGCGGTGCCACTAAGAGTGAGCCAGAACGTGTACATATAAACGTACGAGTACGAGATACTCTACACACACTGTTGGTGGTGACAACAACAAGTAAAGCAAAAAGCACAGGACGCTACCGTTAGTAGCCCACATGAACGCAAATACCGTGAAACTTTTTTGTTTTGTGTGCAAACGTTTCACGACAACAGACCTTTATCAACAAAAATAAACAAAATACATTTATTTGATAAACCAGCAGGAATCGAATGTAAAAAAAATAGGAAATCAATCACTTTTTAAACGAGCATTAGCGGCTAAACCTTTCATGTTGCGTGGAGCTTTTCATGGCAGAAATCCTCTTATTTACACATAAAATTGGGCCGCGGTGCCATTGATGTTCTTCATCGGTGCTCTGGCCTTTGGATCGCGGTTTCTCCGGTTTCAAACTCGCGGCCACAATGAATGAAGAGGATCAGCACTTCACACTTAAATTCAGATCATTGTTCGCCGGGCGACCCCCCTCCCCCTCCCCCAACCCCCCCCCCCCCCCCCCCCCCCCCTCCCTCCCTTTTCACATCCCCCTGCGATTCACTGGCTCATCTCTGCTCTTGGGGGGGGAGGTGGGGGGGGCGGAGGCTTTGCTTGCTCAGCCATGCATACTGTAGTGACTCTTAATCAACATCCATTAACCCCCGACCCTGGCCTTCAGCGGGGGCCGCGGGGAGATCATTAAAAACACCACACACTTGTTTCACACCCAACTTTTGTTTCCCTGACACTTCCTCATGGCTGAGCGGCGATGGAATGTTATTGGCCCCACACACACACACACCGCGGCCCCCCCCGCCAACCCCCCCCCCCTCCTTCACCGAGGACCCCCCCCCTCCCTCTCTCCCGTCAATCTAGCGATCTACACTCACATCGCGTCTCT
>PIJE02002044.1:60000-72965 GCA_002895965.2 Coryphaenoides rupestris | reverse complement strand
ATTAGTGTGAAAACAAACTCCGCCATTGTGACACGAGGCGAGGCGAGGCGAGGCGAGGCGCGCCCGCAAACGTTCCCGCCGTGTCGTCACGCCACCGGGCCCAAAGGCCGAAGAAGTCGGCGCCGCCCGTCCCTTTGTTGTGTGTTCTGAATTCGGGGCAGTGTGATCATAATGATAAATGTCGGGGACAGGAATACGTGCTGTTAGAGGGCAATTGTGCGGCTGAAATGAACAGAGATGAAATCATCCCTCCTCACGCTTCCTGACACGATCTTGCTTTTACCGCAGACTTCAGAGACGTCCTGGGTGCCCGGAGGGTGTGGGGGGGGGACTTGTAGCTATGCGCCACGCTATTATTATTCCCCCTGTTGTCTGAATATTAACGGGCAATAAAAAAGCAACCGGTCATTTGAAAAAAGCATGACATCGCCTGTGTTATTATTTAGCGTTTGTCCGTTATTGAAAACACCACAGGTGAGGAGGAGTTGAAAGGATAACTTTGCCTGTAGGAAGGACGAAAAAATGCGGGAGGAAAAGAAGAAAAAAAAACGTGCTTGATCTGGTTGCTTCTGGTGTGCTTTGCATTCTGGAGGCAGCAGCCAGAGCTGTGATGCCGGGCCTGTCTTTGATGGTCTCTGTCTCCTAATGATCTGCTCCTTCTCACCCCACGCAAGCACCCACTGCCAGGGTGGACGTGAACCCGTGACCAACTGAAACTGACCACCGTGGTGCCGTCACCGCGGAGGAGAAAAATACATTTGAAAGAAGGAAAAAGAAAGGAAGACGGAAAGAAAGGTGTTTTTCTTGCCAAGGTGATCCTTGAAGAGAAATGCTTCGAGGTCTTATCCGCCAGAACATGAGGAAGAGGTCATGTGGTCTGGATAAAATAAGCCTGCAGCTATCGGTGGCCATATTCCCCATGCATGATGTACGTATGTATTATATACTGTGTATATTCAGTGTAGGCCTTGGTGAGGCGATGAGTGTGTGATGACTCACTGAGGCCTAGAGTTGGTCGTTGCACCCTAGGCTAGCTGAATGTAAAAACACGCCGCTTCTGTGTGTCCCACCACTGGAAACTGAGCTTTTTTTTTTAAAACTTGCCTGCATACGCTGCTGAATCTTTGCTGTGTGTTTCTGTGTGGGACAAGGCAAAGCTATATTTCTTAAAACAATGATGTAACTAATCGTGCACGTGAGAGACGTGAGAAAAAAAGGTTGTACGTGTGGATGGAAAACGCTTTACGTTCAGCAGGCACGGTGCAGACAGACAGTACTTTGCATTGTTTAGCATATTGTATGTTCTTAGATGTTGGTAATGCACTCAGAATGGCACTTCTGCTCTTATCCCAGCGATTATGCAGGCAACCTAGCAATTATGAAACTCGTTCTATTAGCCTCACAACTATGAATGCTTGAAACCTGCTCTATTCTTATCATGTACCACAGCGATATATTACTGTCTCTTTCAACAAATGTACTCTGTAATTTGGATAAAAGTGTCTGCCAAATGCCCTAAATGTAAATGTAAATGATGGCCTAAGACCTAGAGACACAGGATTGAGTTTGATGCTCGTATCTAAAATCCAGTTAAGGGGTTGACCGTCCCAGACGGAGGGAGGGTTTGGTCAAATCCACGTCCAACAGTACATCGCCCATATGGTTCCAACATGCCAACCCCTGGCAAAACCCTCATTGTGTGTGCGTATGTGTATGTGTGTTTGTGTGTGTGTGTGTGTGTGTGTGTGCATTTGTGTGTGTGTGTGTGTTTATCTCTCTGGGTGGGAGGTGGCGTTGGCCTGACCCGGAGGAGAGGAGGCTAGCGAGGGCGTGGCTTGCCTGTGAGAACCAAGACTTCCCTTTTCCCTCCCAAACAGGAGTAAACAGTGTAGCGGCATTAGATCCACTTTAATTAAATGGTGGCTTGATGACGGCTGACGGTGGAGCCCCCCTCTTCTCCCAGCGATTAGGGACCAAAATGAAGCTAAGCATTTTTGTTGTTGGTTCAAGGCTCTCCAAAAGGTGCGCTGGCAAGTGTAGGGTTGGCTGGCTGGCACCGAGGAAACATGATGTGTGTGTGTGTGTTGGTTTCAATTGGCCCCACCGTGTAGCATAAACGAGTGTGTGTGGTGTGTGTGTGTGTGTATGTGTGTGTCGTTAAGAGGCAGATGGGGGTGGTTTGGGGTGTTCTGCATTTGTTGAAAAGCGTGTAAGCGGCCTTCGCGGACACCACATCCATAAAAATGAAGCAGAGGAGAGAGAGAGAGAGAGGGGAGAGAGAGAGAGAAGAGAGAGAGAGAGCGGAGAGGGAGGAGAAGAGAGGAGAGAGAGAGAGAGAGAGAGAGAGAGAGAGAGAGAGAGAGAGAGAGGAGGAGAGGGGCTGATATAAAACGGAGCCTCAGCCCCGCACAGCATTGACTGACCGGCTTAACGCGCAAAAACCAAATTTTGTCTTTGCCGGGAGATGTCAGATGCCTTGCCAGTAAGAGAGAGAGACATTGAGGGGGGGAGAGAGAGAGAGAGAGAGAGTGAGAGAGAGAGAGAGAGAGGAGAGAGAGAGAGAGAGGGCGGAGAGAAAAGGGATAGAGCGAGGGACACAGAAGGCAAAAGCAAAATCTCTCCTGCGTGGTGCATCTCGTCCTCTCTCCCTCTCCCTCTCTCTCTCTTCTCTTCTTCTCTTCTTCTTCTCTCCATCGGTCTTAAGACGGCTCTGAATGTGATGACATCAAAGGGCCGGTGCTCAGAATGTACATTGTTGTTCCAGTAACCGCATGGAACAGAATGAGAAGAGAGCGAGAGAGGAGGGGGTAGCAGGGGGGGGGGGGGTGGGGGGGCTGCGTTCTTTTTTGTTCTCCTTCCCCGGAACGAAAAAAAAAAAAAAAATGATGGAGTACGTCGGAAATGGTTTCAGAAATGGTCGAAAGATTAACTCTTTTTTTGGTGGGGGGGGTGGGGGGGGGGGTTAAATGTCTTTTTTTAGTGGCGGGGAGGGGGGGGGGGGTGGCGGGGGGTGGGGGTTTGTCTGTTAGCACAAGGTGTCCCTCCGCAAACATGGCGGAGGCCAGCTGAGCGGCGGCCATGTTCTGGCGAGGGGGGGGTTAGTGGTTTGAGGCCAGTCGATTTTTTTTGTGCTTGTGTCTCAGACTTTTGTCACAAGGCATGTTTGCTGTAACTAGAGTGAAGGGTGGGGGTGGGTGGGTGGTGGTGGTGGTGGTGGTGTGGGTGTGTGATGGGGTCGGTGGGGTGGGGGGGGGCTTTAAAAGGGAGCTGGTTTTCCCAGCGCCACAGACATGCCTCGGCTGTGGTAAAGAGAGAGGGGGGGGGGGGGGGGGACCTGAGGGGCTAACCTAACAAAACATTTGCAGGCGCGTACTTCTATTTGACCGAGGGGGCTTTATACTCAACGGCCCACCCTTATCTCTGCACATGGACCACCCAGGAACATGTCACACCTTCCCCCTGACTGGTTTATGTGTACTGGTGTGTCAGTGTGTCAGTGTGTGTGTGTGTGCGTGCGTGTGTGTGTGTGTGTTTATTTCCTCCCCCCTCCCCTAATAAATTCAACAGTATGCCTGTACCTGTGCACAGTGCCTCAGACCACATGTGTTAGCATGTCATCTCATGCTGTGTATTGGGGTGTGTGTTTGTGTGTGTGTGTGTGTGTGTGTGTGTGGTGTGTGTGTGTGTGTGTGTCCATGTGTCCATGAGTCCATATTTGCATTTGTATTTGTGTGGTTGTATTCATGTGTGACTTGTGCTCGACTCGTGCATGTATTTCTGTGTGTCCGGTTGCATGTGCGTGTGTTTGCTTGTGTGTGTGTGTCAAGCTGTCTGTGTGTGTGTGTGTGTGTGTCGGGGCCTGTGTGTGTGTGCGTGTGTGTGTGTGTGTGTGTGTCAGGGCCTCTGTGTGTGTATATGTGTGTGTCGGGCTGTGTGTGTGTGTCTCGGGGCCTGTGTGTGTGTGTATGTGTCGAGCTGTGCGTGTGTGTGTGTGTGTGTGTGTGTGTCGGGGCCTCTGTGCGTGTGTGTGTGTGTGTGTGTATGGAGCTGTGTGTGTATGCATGTGTGTGTGTATATGTCGGGTCCTGTATGTTTGTGTGTGTGTGTGTGTGTGTGTGTGTGTTAGCCTCAACCTCCCACCATCTGGGCCCTGTTAGGATATATACTGTGTTAAATCTCAGTGGTGCGGTGGCAAGATTAGTGGTGTGAAAGCAGCACCTGGAAGATAACTCAGAGCTGCTGCTCTTCTTCTCCTCAGAAGCTCAACCAAGGCTCTGGCTCGCCGGCTCCCCTGCTGGGGGCGCCGCATTTAGGCTCTGACCTACATGGGTGCCATGTTCCTTTTGGAGGTTTGAAAAAAAACAACAACTAAAACATTTTACTGTCAATGCATGAGTGGAAGTGTAAAATGTCACCCCCTTGCAGTGAAGTATGTGTGTGTGTGGGTGTGTGTTAGTGTGTGTTAGAGTGTTAGTGTGTGTGTGTGTGTGTGTGTGTGTATATTTATGTGTGCCTGTGTGCATATGTGTGTGTGTGTGTGTGTGTGTCTGTGCACTTCGTCTGTAATATACACGTAAATACGGTTATATGGTTTGAAACGCATATCATATTTTTCATGTCAAATCAAAAGTCCAACTGAGCAATTTTAAACACATACACTTCGATATACGAGGCTTTGTGCATGAAAGAGGACTGGAAGATTTTCTCACTCAGAAATAATCAATCGAGGATTAGCCCGAATCCAAACTGGTTTTAATGCCCTCCGTCATCGTAGCATAGCTGTCACAAACACACACGCTTTAATGAGCAGGGCGGCGTGACTTCAGTGTGATCATGTGGGCCATAATGAATGTAGAATTACCCAGAATCAATTGGACGTGTTAACCTCACCGCAACACGGTTCTGAGATGGATTGAGTCATTTTTGTTTTTTTTAACTAGTCCCCTCATTTAAACATGGGCTCACTTTGCACACGTCCCTACATGTTGTTGTGCTGCGTTCCTTTGATCCGGCGCACAGCATAGCATAGCATAGCATAGCATAGCCTGGTGACCCTGGTGAGGTCCTGTATGATGGGCGCTGTGGTTTTTCTCTGCCAGCCAACACACTGGTCCTGTATTGTATGTGGATGCCGCTGAGGATGGTGCAGGGACAGCTATGCGGAGAGGCCCCGAGTCTGACCCGCCCACATGATGCCGTGATCAGATGCCGTGACGACGCTCCGCCACATCAAAAGCACCAGCCGACTCTTATCGGGTGTGTGTGTGTGTGTGTGTGTGTGTGTGTGTGTGTGTGTGTGTATGAGTGTATGCTTCTCTACTTGACATTTTGTGTGTGTGTGCGTGCATGCATGTGTTTTCTTTTATGTGTTCGTGTCTCATGTATACCCATGAATGCATGAATGTGTGCCATTCATGTACAGTACATGTGCAAATATATAGACACACACACACACACACACACACACACACACACACACACACACATCCTCACAAGCCTCTGGACCACTCAACCCCGTTGCCATGTTGTGATTTCACTCCCCCCCCCCCACCCGCCCCCCGCCACCCTGGTCCTTAGCATGGTTGACCTCGCGGGTGGCAAGCTGACGGTGGCAGCGGCCGATGTCACTGACATCATCCATCTCAGTCACCCCCCCCCCCCGACCCACCCGACCCACCCCCGGGCCCTCAATGAGCGCCATTGTTGTCGGTGCTTGATGTGAGTGTGGCACGCTCCTTCTGTAAAATGATGAAAGCGCGAGTTGTTGCCTGAAAGAGTCCGCTTTGTGCCGAAGGGACACCGACATGAAGGGACGGGGCCTCCCCGAGCTCTTCCAGTTACTTCTGCCGTTCCAAGAATTGGAAATGAACGGAGCGTTTGTCGGATTCCCATCTTTTTGAGATGGAGATCTCGTGGGTAACCGCTCTACAGGGGCTGATAGCGTTCGAGGAATCGTCTTTTGGCGGGCGCGACCGCGTCGGACGTCTTCTCAGGCCCGACCGTCTGAACTTCTGTTGGTTATTATTTACCCTTACAGGAAGGTGTCTTGAGGCGAATTAATGTTTGAATGTTTGTGTGCTGTTGTTTTACTTGGGAATGTTTGTGTGGAACGTGGATGGACCCACAGACCAAAACTAATGATTTGGTCAAGGTTTCCCTGAGTAATCAGCTCTTAGACACGACCTGCTTGGCATTCATCCCTCCGGGCCAGCAGTCGTCCAGCAGCTTCCACGGGTGATGATTCCACAAGGATTGACACCCGGGAAAAGCTGTTGTTTTTTTCCCCCTCACTGCCTGATGAAAGCTTACAGCTTCTAAGGCTGTGTGTGGAAACGCAACGTTAGCAGCGGATTAGCGGTTGTGGTTTTCAAACACATTTTCAACTTGGCTTCAGCCCTTCGGGACACAATAAGACTCCTCTTATGCCAGAACACAGACCACATTTGTTCTATTTTTGTAGCCTGTATCTATATATACTGTATAAATAACACCATAGAAGATCCCTTAACGTTTTCATCAATTATCATGCATGTATAGCATCAAAATGGGCTTTTTATGCCGAATTTTGATGAAGATCAGCAAGAGACATGAGAGCGGGTCGAGAGCGAGAGGAACGAATGTAGCACATACAGGAGGGCAGCGGAATCTGTGGTTGTCACGAGGAGGAGGAGGTTGAGGCAACAAACCAGCCCAGAGTCACTCGCCTTTTTTTGAGAGGGAAAAAGTTCCGAATGTGCTTTTGTGATGCAGCTGCCACCCCGTGTGCCATCTATGGGCGCCAGTGGGGTGGGTGTGCTGTGAAGAGATGGTGGTTGAGGGTGAGGGTGAGGGTGAGGGGGGCGGGGCATTTTCTGTGATTCTGTGACTGCGACGATTTGAACCGTTCTGCAAAAAACACACACAGCAGGTGCCACTCTCTGCTGCCGCTGCTCACTCACGCGCCGCTGAAACCCAGGCGTCCTCGCACGCGCTACGCTACCCGGGAGAAATCGTACCGCGTTTCCATTCTTTTAAACATCGAGTGGGGGGTGTGGTGCGGCGTCTCGCATGTCTTCTTGTCGTGTGCTCGACATGTGAACTGGGGCCACTGTGTGTGTGTGTGTGTGTGTGTGTGTGTCTGTGTGTGTGTGTGTGTGCGCGGTGGCGACGCCAAACTTTTTTTCGGGACGCCGGTGACAGCTGCTTGACACGGTTCTGTCAGATTTTCGATTTGCTCTTATTTCTCCGTCTTGCTCGTCTCGTCTTCGCTCTTTCTCTTTCTCCAGCGGTCTGTCTTCAGTGGTGAATATATATACACGGGGCGCCGCCGATAATCCACTGATTGATTGAGTGATTGATTGATTAGCGTGCGTTAGGCGCCCTGACAACGCCGCTGAACTTCAGTCGTCGGAAAGCGTTGGTATTAGTAGTTTTTTTGGGTATTTTCTAAACCAGTAGCTGTCAGCCACATCAGTGCCGGCGGCGGCGTGAACCAAACGAGCATTAAATCACGAGCGCAACCTCGCACTATATATAGCTCAAAATGTCACTTCCTTTCACAAGACAAGGAACATGGGATGTTGGGGATACAAAGTGATTCATCATTTACTAAATAACCTAAGGGGGGGGAATGGAACAGTCACTCTTTGTGCTTTTAAATAAAAAATTCAAGGAAATCGCTTAAGTGGGATACTGCGTTTAAGGAGCTTCAGAGCTTTTTGGATCTGGCTGTGGGCTGTCCGTCAAGACAGACACCCTGATGCATCTGATCGTTAGGTGTCCTCAAAGTGTCTCGCTGGCTCCTGTCGTTTATTCACTTTATGAAAGACGGAGTGATTCAAGAGTTTAGCGTGCATATTTCTTTCCGTCCCCAAAATCCGGATGTGTGGTGTGTGGTGTGTGTGTGTGTGGTGGTGAAGTCGGCTTTCTTTTGAGACGGAGCAGAATTGTGTGTGTGTGTGTGTGTGTGTGTGTGTGTGTGCGAGAGGGGCGGGGGAGTGAAATCAAAAGATTTCTGTCACGCTGTGCGATTTGAAAGGACCACTGATCTTCCTTGAGAAAATAAATGGTGTTCTAACTTTTTCAACTTTTTCCCTATTTAGCAAAGTGACAACTTGGTGAATATTCTGTCTAACTAGGTGTTTTGCGAGGGGCAGAAACATCAACAACACACGATATATTAATACACACAGTTGCTTTCCTTCTTATCTCTCTTCTCTCTCTCTCTCTCTCTCTCTCTCTCTCCATGGGTACGCCAAGTTTGATTTCAGACGTGTTGAATTCAAGGTCCACACACACACACACACACATGTATGCGTTGCTTGTACATGATATATTATCCATACACACGCGCGTTCATTAGAGAACAACAGCGCCCTGCCGTTTCAAATAGGGCTGCTAGTTTGCCCGTAAGTTTGGAAGTCCCTTCTTTTCCTACAGCTTTAGAAAAAAATGTTCGTCTTCATTTTTTAGATTTTTTTTAATCTCAGATAACAATCCTGTTGCAAGGTTTTCTCTCAGAAGTTGAAAAGTTCTTTTCATGCCTGAAGTTTTTTTTGTTGCCAGCTTCCTCCTTTCAAATGGCAAGATGAATATCGGTGGGGACAAAGCAGAGAAAGGGAAGGGCCTTTGACAAGACTTCTGAGGGCCCAGGAGCTCGTCCTGTCGCTCCCTTTTTACACTCTGCGCCTTTTTTTTCGTGTTTTTTCCCCTCCTCCTCCATAACTGGCTTTCTCGCGTATAGCTGCTAAAAAAGACACCGTATCAAATGCAAACTGAGGAGTCGCAGGCTTTCAAGACACATCAGTGGGGGCCCTTGTGGAAACGCTGCTCAGCTTAGGGTTGGGTTTTGTATTTTTTTTCCTCCTCAAGGATTTTTTTGAAATGAAATGAGAAATTGGCACATTCTTTTGTTGTCTTGTCGCTGTCGATGTTCTGAAGCGATACGGAAAGTGTACGTCGACATGAGCCATATAGCAACACGCGACCTTCCTTCCAGGCGACACAATATTCACTGTGAGATATTCAGGGCGGGGAAATACCCCGTGTACCGGTTTAGTTATGAAAACGTCCAGACTGGGGCATCTAGACGATTACTACATGTAGTTGTGTTTGTATTGTTAGAAAAGTGAAAATCTAAAACAGTAAGTGGTGCTTGATGAACGAGGCGGAGAGAGGGTTGCAGGAGGGTGGCGGTGGTGGGGGGGTGTGGGTGTGTGTGTGTGTGGGGAGGGGGTGGGTGTGTGTGTGTGTGGGGGGGGGGGGGGGTTAACACTGGTGGTGAAGGTTAACACTTTCGTGGAGTATTTTCTGAGACAGCGATGTTGGCATCGAGAGTACTTGAAATAGCCGAAACAGGACCTCTGTGCAAATAATCACTCAAGGCCTCTGTAAACCGGCATGTTTATGCATTGTAAATCGTCAAAAGGAATGCTTTAACATGTGGCGTATGTATTTCAAGGTTTTCTACATTGCATGGTATCCAAATTTCACCCACACAACCGCAGGCTTTCGTGGTTCGTTTTTTTTTGTCTTTTTTCTTTTTTTTAACCGAAGTAACGTTCTGATTCCTGGGGGACTATAAAAAGGAAACCTTTTTTTGGGCCCTCAGAAAGAATGTGTCCGAGACCGTTTCCAAACATCATTCCATGCATTTAGCTTTCTGCTTTTTTATGTTCAAAACATATATTATATATATACATATATACTTCATATTCCAACATTTCATCTGAGAAAAATAAATATGTACAATAAGAGCCGTGTAGGCTATGTGGCGGCTTTCTCAGAGCAGAGTGCTCGGCTGTGAGCGCACACATAAATAAAGTTGTTTTTGTACCTACCTGAAACACAACACTAAACTTTTGCAATGCTGGTGACAAACACACAGAGCAACATATTCAGCATTGCATCAAAATTTCCCTCATTTATTTGGCAGTGGAGTGTCTATTCCTTTGCCACAACATGGACTCATTGAAATGCACTTCCTCATTTTCTGTCATCCGTTTATCTTCCGTTAACCAGGAAATTGTTTGTTCAGTCACTGTCCTTACGGGAAACTTTTCAAATGTGCTTTCCCTTTTCAGGTCCGGCGCCTCGGGAATAAACTTTACATTGTTTGGTCTAGCTAGCATCACTGGCTTTGAACTAACGTGCTGCTGATGTTGGATCTCTGTGGCCGGCTGTGAAATAGTATTTGATATATTTCGGCCTGTGCAATGCAAGCAGCGTGAGGCCCAGTCCACAGGTGCATTTTTTTAAAACAGCATGCCAGGCCAGCAGGTGGCGATCATGTGTCCTCAGTCAAACACTAAGCATAGCACCACAGAAGTACATTCATTCACAAACATGAAAACTACAATTGCAATTGTGCAAATGAAGATCACGGCGCAATTGTCTTCAAAAAAATATTCCTTTCACATGTACCCACAAATACCATAGAAGTGCTGTTTTCATCTGGACAGGAGGCCAAACTGTATACCTGTGGACAAGCCAGGGCCTGAGATGATTCCATAATAGAAATAGTAGAAGCTAACTTTACTTGTCAAACTTCATTGCATAACCGCCAGTGTCTTTTTTTTTCTTCTTCTGCTTGGTTGTGCTGGCTTTTGCTGGCATTCGGTGTTGCTTAGTTTTAGCCTGGTGTCTGAGCACACTGTAACCCACACCTTGAAGGCCGTGTAGACGGACACGGTGATCAGGTGATGTCATGCTGACGTTGTTGGTCCATGGTCATCAAACTCAAGGGTCATATTTTCCTTACCACTGGAATAGAAGCACAACACACACACACACACACACACACACACGCAGACACCACACACACACACACACACACGCCATCAGTTGGTCCCAAAAGGTCCACATAAAACCTCAGACTGTGTTGTCAAATATATGCCCTCATTGTTTATCTCACCACTCGTGAAGACGAGAGATACAGAAAACAAGCTGAGAAAGGAAAGTTATGAACAAAGGCGCGTCGATATTGATTTTTATATTTGCAACATGAATAGAGCATGTGTACAAAAGCAGAGAAAGATGTGTGATGCATCTACTCAATAAATCTTGTGTTCACAGGATTTGGCTACGTTTACGCACGCACGCACACACACACACACACACACACACACACACACACCCGCTCACACACACACACACACACGTGCGCGCGTAATCAAAGACAAGGCAGCAGCCGAGGTACAATAGCAACAGAGATAGTAAATCAGATCTAGACTCCCTGTGTGTGTCTTCCGTAGATATCATCCTCGGGCCAAAATCCCCCATTGGATGCACATGCTTACAGGATTTTTGTTCATTTTCTCTCACTGTCTTCATGTGCTAAACCACATACTTCCTGAAACTTCCTCTACGTCTACACCCACACCCCGCGCAAACCGCACGTACACACTTGTGCGGGCTCACACATAAACTCGTGGGATGCCTGGCGTCCCTTTGAAAGGCAGCGATGAGATGCGTATCTGTCGGAAAAGCAAGTAGGGTGACATTGTGGAACCTTGTAGCTCGATAGCGGCCTTGAAAGGAAATATGATAAGCTATTGCAGTGGAATGCCTGGGTGGGAATGCGCCGGGACTTGAACTCTCACCCCGCATGTGTGGCTCGTGAACCGAACACATTAGTGTGTGCAGATTTTTTTGGTGGGGGGAGGAGGGGTGGAGGGGGGGGTGGGTGGGGGGGGTGGGGCGGGATTTGCCAACATGTGTGCCCGCCAGCGTGTCACAAGTTATCACCTGACAAATTATCACGTGGAGTAACTAACTGACCCGACCCGGAGCAAGTTGTTTCCAAGTCGTGCGTTGTAACGGCAACAGTTAACCGTTTAACATTGTTGGGCACAAAGTGACTTACAACCGAGACCAAGAACAATCGAAGCATACGATCCAAAATGGAGTTTCAAAAAAACATTTCTGCACCGCCGAGTTTCCCGACCAACAGAAGGACATACAAACTAGTATGATACTGTCATACTAGAAATGGTCACGGGGGTTTATGATCGGCCGAGTGTCATTTCTGGTCAAGAACTCAAGGTTGTTGTTTTTTTACACTTGTCTTTCGCAGGAGTGGAGCGCATTGACTTGCCGTCGGAGGGGAACGTGACCCTGAAACGGACACCAGCTCTGAGAGACAGCGGCTGGTAAGTAGCTTTTATCCGGGCCTCGTTGTGGCCCTGTTGCAAAGACGGTAATAAACAGTGGATCCCCCTGGTTTCAGCTCATACCCCCCAGTGTCACTCCAACCAGGAAGTGCCATGTGATCATAGGGGTGGGCGGGTTCTGGGGGTTCTGTCTAACTCTGGGCCTGACTGAGCTGCTCGGTGATCTACTTAAGGATGAAGTACGTCCATCATCATCATCCAGGGAGTCATCGACTGTATATCCGCCATCCATTAATAGGCCTTATCCAGCTTCTCATTTTCAGTCCATAAAATATCATAGCGATCCATCTGCGTTTTTACCACATTATGACCACATGATGCACTTTTAATGAGATGGGAACATCCCGAATACAAGCGATCACATGACGCGTGCCGCTCATAAGACACACAGCTCTCAGGACACGTGTATGCCATGGAGGTGAATATTGCTGTGAGCAACGTATGGACAAACTCAAAGCATTTCTATTTGTGTTGTGCTGTACGCGTGAGGATGGCTTTCCGTGGACACGGCGACCGCCCCTCCCCTCTCTACGCCACCAAACTCGCCCCCCTAAGACATTCAAAGGCAGGCAGTGGAGAAATTAATCTCTAGAGCCAGTATTTAAAAAGAAAGAAAATGTTTCCAGAAGAGCTTAACATCACACACCACAACACACACACACACACACACACACACACACACACACACACACACACACACACACACACACACACGCATGCAGCGGTTAGCTGGGCTGTGAGCGCTAGCTAGAGTGGTGCTGCTGTCCCAGTGTGACTGAAGGTCCAGCTGGCCGGCCGGAGTCCTTTGATCCGTCT